>JAZGTJ010011254.1:0-17146 GCA_036877575.1 Botia almorhae
TTACAAATAAATAGCTGTAACTTTTGAAGAATGTAAATCAGATTTTTGTTATAGTTTTCTTCAGTTCATCTCTAATATACAGTTTCTTTAATTTCATAACAGAACTGTGAGGCTATCTACTCAAGTGTATCTGGTCTTAAAGCGCACTTGGCCAACTGCAACAAGGTACAGAATTTACTCCGAATACACTACAACAGCTATGTTGCTTATATGCTGTCTTGTAAAACCTATTGGGGCATTCAGAATTGCTATCATAAATCAGTCCATTATAAATTTCTGTTATAAATCAGATGCAGAAGATGTCTATGTATTATGGGCAATAGGCAGCTTTAAGGTTTTTTAATAGAGTTATAATATTTGTCTTAGACATTGTTGATAATTCTTTATTAGCCTCACTGCTATAATTCTGCTCCACACAGGGAGGGGGCGACATAGGCAAGTACACATGTTTGCTCTGTCAGAAGGAGTTTAGCTCTGAGAGCGGTGTAAAATACCATATCAGCAAGACACATTCTCAGGTAAACCAAACTTTCCCACAATCCCCTTATAGCAAAATTAGGCTTAAGATTGCGATTTGTCGAACTGTTAGGGCCAATAATATTCATAGTATATTCACAGTTTTCATAAATAAAATCAGATGCACTCTTACTTTAATACACAATACCACCCATTTGACAATACTGTACCTATTATATCAACAGCATAATGTCAGTTGGGGACTATGGATGCTTTGCTGTGCTGACCCTATAAACAAGTCTGATTATATTAATTTTTTTTTGCACACAATGCAAGTAGGTTTGTAGGTACACATAGTTTTTTCAAGTTTTGTGCGCATTATTCCCATAGCCTCTTGTTCCTGTAGCTGACATGATAAGGCATGGCACAGTCATGGGTTCAAATCACACAAACTGATAAAATATAACTTGAATGCACTGTAATCTGCTTTGGATAAAAGGACCTGCCAAATGTATAAATGTGACATGATTTGTTCTTTAATTTCTGTACAGAACTGGTTTAGGGCATCTAGCCAAGAGGTGACTAACAACAAAAGAAAAGAGCCAGAGAGCAATGGCTTACAGAAAGATGTGAAAAATGGAGTGCCTGGGAAGAAGAGAGGACGGAAGCCCAAAGAGCACCCCCTGGAGACAGCCTCCATCCTAGCAGAGACTCAGAGCTTCACTCCTGCTCCAGCTCCAATTCCACCCCAGATTGTAATGACAGCCTCTGAAACCCAAAGTCCTGCGCCCAATCCCAACACTGCTACCACACCCTCAACCCCAGCGGACAGCGAGAGTCCTGCCCAACCCAGAGACACACATCCCCCTATAAAGAAACGGGGCAAACCTAAGAAAGCACTGACCACTGAGTAACAGCATTTACTACGTCAGCACCAGATGGGATGCTTTCCGAACTACATCAGTAAATGAATGAAACGTAATTGAATTTGGTCACGGAAATGAAGGATAACACAGAAGAAAGAGCTCGGAAAGAATGAGGGAATGAGAAACAGAAGAAGACGAGAATGAAAAACAGCAGGAAATATTTTGATCTTGATTTCACACTGATCCTTGTGTTTTCTAAACTGAGTATATACATTACGTGTGTGCTTATGTATACTGATATATATTACTCCTGTTGTTTTCTCATTCCATTTTTAGAGTTCATTTTAATAAGCTGTCCGCTCAACAGGGGTCTATAAGAGTTCCCAGTTGTTATACAGTATATATACATATATACACATAGGCCTTTATGGAAGCCTTTTAGAATCAAGGTTATAAACATTTCTACAAATTTTTGGGTAGCGGCGTCAACAAGTCCAGTGGTTTCATGATGTGTTTGAACCAATTTTTTTAAAGAATATTAAACTCATTTAATTAGCATGGTGAGCTAATTTACTGCTAATGTTTTACCACAGATATACTCTGCTGTGTGTATATATATAAAATACCTATATCTATATATGAATATATTCAAAGCAATTCATTTTCATCCATTGTTTTCAAATGAGGTCGGTCACAAAGAAGAGGTCTTTAGTGGTCATCGTTTAATTTGCTTTTCTTCTGATGTATTTGGTTTTCTTTTGTCAGTGGCAGCTGAATGAAGGGTTGGAATTGGTTTGACATCTGTTGTAACAGTGTACTACTGTGCAATAGTTGCTTTTGTGATTTTTGTCCTGTCTTTTGCTCGGAATCATAAGAGGTCTAAGCCTGTAGCCTTGTGTAACTCCTTGTTGCATCCCTTCGGCTGTTTGCAGTAGTTGTAGTCTGCCACGGTTGGTCGGAGATCATTGTTAAAACCTTTAACTGCTTGGAAATTTGGTAGTATTTTATTTTGTTAGATTTTTGGTATAATGTACAATGATGGAGAAAAGGAGTTTCAGTCCCCGCTGAAAAGACCAGGCTAGACCAGCAAGAATTTCTGTTGGTTCCCACTGGTATATGCTTGTCAGAGATGGTTTGGTGCTAGCGGGTGGACCAGCCTAGCCATGTTGCTCACCACCCGCAAACTAGCATTTTATTTCTGCTAATGATGGTTGTCTAAGGAAAGGTTACTAGTTACTAGTTAAGTCTAGTAGGGACACCATTATTCAAAACAAATGCTGGTCTTTTTAAATAGGGATGCTTACCTAAGAAGGAATACACAGTGCAGATGTCCAAATTGATAGCATAAACAGAACGTTTGTTGCAGCACATGCAGCCTAATAAATGAATTTAAATGTGTTGGCAGGAAACTCCTCCAAAGCACAGAAATGCCCTTTGACATCTGCGATGTCAGTAGTGCTCATTTAAGCTAAATTTAACAGAAAAACTCCAACTAGCTCCAAACATTAAGAATATAGTCCTCCAAAAAAGTGTTTGGTTAAGGAAATAATTTACCTCAAAATTCTGTCATTATATACAGTAAAAGTAAATGGTGATGATGCTCTCAAACTCAAAAAAGCACCAAGCTCACGCCATTGATTGATCCAGTGTTGCTTTGTTGAGCTTGAACACATTTTTGACAGAACCTTTGGAGGAATCAGACTATAAATGGCTAGACTATAAAATAGTTGGGGAAATGTAAAATAAACAAAAGAAATTGCACAGCCTTTGTCCCCATTCAATATCATTGTTTTCAAAAGCAGCATAAACTGTATTCTTTTGTGTCCCACAGAAGAAAGTCATAGAACAACACAGAAGGCAGAATTTTCATTTTCGCCTGGAACCTTTAATTTTTAATGTGTCAAGCTGCTCCGTGGAGTACAAGCAATGCGTGTTGAATGCACTTAAAGACCTCGGTGACTGTATGCAATAGTGAGAGAGTTTTGCCAGAGTGGGGGTCATGTACGTAACATACTCTACATACATGTGTAATGTAAAGCATTGAAGAGCACAATCAGATCACTGCAGGCTTTAGCCAAACGTTTCCATCAGATTCGTGGTTGAGAATCAGAGAACGTCTGTTTAAGAACGAATAAATGAACCTGCACATACTGATTCCCAACCTTCTGATCAAGGCCTGGTTAAGAAAAAATGTGTATCTTGCACTTTAACCCCTCCTCCCCCTTCCTCCTTATCTTGCACTTTGCAGGCGCTGTTAGGTTTCCAATCTCCCAACCTTAAAAGAGTGGCTCTGTTATAAGTGCCCTTTCGCACAGATCTCGGATCAGTTCCCAACAACATCCACCACGTGAGACTTCTTGAAACTGATCACAGCTCAGTTCAAAGGGCCACCTAATTGCCTGCCATGTGATCCAAACCCAGGGCTTACAAACAGTGATATGTGCAAGGGAAGTTTGTTCTCCATTGCACAATTAAGAAAGTAAATCTATGTCAAATGCGAAAAATATGTTTTAAGCCATAGCACTCCCCTCAAAGGTGATTAATGAAAGCAGTGTATCTTTTAATTCTTCCTCAGTTTGTTTGAAATATTATAGAATGAAGAAAAATATATAATTTGCAACAAAAATTAATTATCTATTCCAAAAAGCTGATAATTCTAACTGAGGTACTTGAAATCATGAATAATTTGCCATAAAATTATTAGATTACAGGTCACAAATAAAAAAGCATAAATTATTAAATATATATTTATCTAATGAGAAAATAAAAATAAGCTCAAGGTTGCATACCTACATTTATTTTATACTAATATTTGTAAATGTAATCTTAATCTCATAGTTGCTTAAGAAATCTAAGGTTGGTATGTTGTGGTTTTAGGCAAAAGGTGCTAGTAGCCAATCTACCTTAAGGAATGTTGCGCTTGAAATTGTGAACCAGTTACCAGATATTCTACTTTGCTGAGACATACTTTTGCCACATTTCTGATATGAAATACTGTAGCAAATCTAATTTTAACTATCCTGTATCAAAACTGAGGTGTCATGCATTAAATGGTAAAAGTTGTCTTGTAGATGTTGCCCTAAAAGGGTCGACCTACATTTACTTAAAAAGTTAAAGCATCATAAACTTTGCAGTGAGTGAAAAGGCAACATTTATCATGCATGTTGTTAAAACTGGATAAAACTGATTAAACCTGAGTGGTTAAAACCGAGTTAGGCGCTCAGTTCTATTGCATAACCTTTTTTGAGTTCGTTTTTTACGTAACAAGTGACAGGCCTGGCCAGAAACATACTATACGCAAGTATGCAATGCAGAAGTAAATACTCCACCTCACACTGCATACACGATTCCATTGAACATTCGTTGAGTCCTCGCATTGCTAGACCTAAAATGTCTGTGTGTTAAATTAGATTCAGTTAGCTAGCAACAAACATGCTAATTTATTCCAACTTTCTCAGAAAGAATCTCTTCAAATTTGTTCCACCATGACAAATAAAGACCTAAAAGAGGAAACTGACTTTAAAAAATTGACAACAGCACCCCTAGTGTTGGGCTGCAAATTGCAGTCTGACATGCTTCAGTACACAAAGACAGGTCAAAACAAACTTGCATGTATTTGCGTGGATTATGTTTTGGGGAATAAAGCGACACTGAGAGTAATGTCGCTGACTTAGGTCCATAAAACTGACATCTTAATGTAGACAAGCAATGCATTGTGGGTATTGAGTTTTTCCTAGTAGAAAGTATTTTTCGTAATGGAAGTTTAGTTGTCCCAACATTGCTCTGTTTGCCATCTGACATTAAAGGTGGTGTGTAGTTTCTGCTAGGAATCTTTTGTGTGGCTTCAATAACCCGTCTTCCTAGATTATGTGGTATATACATATGCAGACGTTTTGTGATCATGACACTGCAACATTTATTTCAAAATTACAGCAATAGCTTGCAGTCGAAAGCACTACTGCAACGTTAAATATGATTTCCAAAGCTTGGTGTGAAATAATCACTTTCTTTTGCTTGTTTGCTTCTTTATTTGTGACATAGTTGCTTTAAACAATTTGAATATGATCCTGCGCTTTTCTATACTGGTCAAAGTACATGTTGAAAATGTCCTTTTGTCAAACAATATACCCAGTTTGTTTGTATGTGTGGGTGGGTGTGTGCATGTGTGGGCGTGAATGTGTGTAGGTGTGTATCTCTGTATTTAGTGCACTTGTAATCCAATGAAATAGGCTTGAATATGGAGTGTCGGTAGAGATTTTGGTGAATTTGATTGTGTGCTGTGGATTTTTGTACTAGGGGGGGTCTGTAGAAAGTGGAGCCTCCTTCCAGTTTTTAAAATATTCTTCCTTTCATTACTTTAACTTATGTGTAAGATGAGGATTTCAGAGGTTAGAATTTGACCCATCAGTATTCTGATCATGAACATCCTCAATGAAGTTTACAAACAAAAGTAATTGTGTTGATTTAAATTGATTTTGAATTAATTTAAAATGAGTCCAAGCAGGGCCATAGTGTACCAGGCCCTGTGACAAAGGGGCTCCACTAATGTCTTCTATGGTATCAACTACTTACCAGGCCCACCTATTAAAATATTTTGTCCCGTGCCCTGTAAATTTAAGCAACGTATCAGGTCCTGGGTACTAAAAGGTTGTCTACACAAAGGGACATTTTATTCAGATGCTCTAAAAATTGTTAAAATAGTAATATTTATCAAATGACAGTAATAGACAAAATGATCACTTTTAAAGTTTTTACCTAGTTTGACAAGAGGTAAACTATTATTCTCTCTCTTTCTCCCCTGGTGTATTAACTGTGCATTAATACCCTTCAAATAATTAATAAAATGTTGACAAAGATTTGACTGACTGAATTATTTTCTTATATTTATAACACTAAAAATTGCTAAGGTCCTACATTAAAAAATTATAAACTATAAATTATAAACAAAAATTTAATTGTGACCATTTTAATAATTACATCAAATACTATGATGATCTTAATAATTTATATGTATATTTCAATGCATTTATGATTGGTCACTCAGGCCCTTATCTGGTATTTTTGGGCTATATAAAATAAACGATAAATGCATTCTGGGATTTGTAGTTAATCACTGCTGAAACGTTGAACGACACCGTAAATGATCAAACTACATATCCCTGTACATAGCACTGACGCAGACAAACGCAACAGCTGATTGTCAAATAGGAAACTAACAATGTCTGCCGTGTGTGGAGACGGAAGACACTCAGCGATAGAGTGCGGAGAAAAATCATCTTTGCGGTCCACAAGGTACGATTTAAGCCCATAAGGGACCAAATTGTTTTAAGTCTGCTGTTGTCCAATATGTAATCATATGTACTTTTGGCGTTATGATGGGAAATTTGACTCACGCAGTGATCTGTCGCATGTGTCTTCTCGCATGTTTCCTTTATTGTCTAACACATGTTGATCATATATCTGTTAACCTTTATAAGCGCCTCTTAAAATAACATCAACATGCCCAGCTGTAGAGAGTGAATACTTGTCTATATCAGGACATATTGAAAAGGATTATGAAATTGAATGACCCCGTTCTTGTTTTACTTGTTTTTATTTATTTTTGTGGGTTATTGTGCGTCAAGTACTTACAGTAAGATCACATTGTCTCCCTGTTTCTAACAATAGCCTATTGCTTTACGGCTGAATGTCACAATGTGTATTTCAGCTCCGTGTTACAGTATGAGAGTAAAAGCACATGGTGCGGGGATCTCCGTGTCTGCTGTGACTCATATCTATACATAAAACGTTATGTATTTAGCCGCATCTTATGTGCAGTTAATCTTCTTCACTCACTACACAACATTGCAGAAACAACTGTTGTCATGTTGCCTTTATTGCACACGTTTGATCATTTACATAATGGTGTTGTGAACTAACGCATGAATTATTTAAAACGACAGGTGCGTGTAGGAATAATTTATAACACCATTTATGGTATTTATCAAGCTCACCGTGTGTTTGCTGCGACCCACACGTCCGCTCTGCAGGGCCATTGACTGCCGCAAGGGGATGCTCTTATATAACTGTACACAGTGAACTATAACCGGGGTACGATTACTCTTTAAAGCGACAGTGTCTTGAACTATCAGCTGCTGCTAGTAATGTTCTCTGTGTCATATATAGGATTAAAACAGAATAGTAAGTCGTAACATTTGGAAGCAAACTAATAGAATGCCAAACTAAAAAATACAATGTTTTACCAGGTTTAGTAGATACTAAACCTTCCACACCAAAAGCAACATACCTTACATGTTACAGGGCTGATGTGCAAGCATAAGAGTTTTGGATGTACATTTGATTAGGTTATTCTAATTCTAATAGTCATGTCTGAAGGGTTCACAAACTTTAAAGCAGCACTGTATATATATATATCCAAAACCCAATTTTTTTGTGAAGCAGACTTCCAAGTAATGGACACAAACAAACAAAAATATTGTCATTATTTATTGAACAAAAGAGGTTAATCTAACAAAAACTAGAAATTTGACTTGTGCAGAAGTATGTGGAGCCTTTTATTTAGTAGCTTGTGGCACCTCCTTTTGCAGCCATTACTTCAACCAAACATCTTCTGTAACCACTGACCAGGATTTTTGCCCACTTCTCCCTGCAGAACTCAACCAGCTGAGAGAGGCTGGAAGGACATGTGGCATGTACAAACTGCTTCAGGTCTAGCTACAACATTTCAAATGGATTGAGATCCGGACTTTGACTAGACTAATCAACATTGTGAACCTTCTTTCTTTTAAGCCATTCCTTGGTGGATTTGCTTGAATGCTTAGGGTCGTTGTCTTGTTGCATCACCCATTTTCGGCCCAGCTTTAGCTCTCTGACTGATGACAGGAGATTCTATTCAAGAATTTGTTGATAGGTCTGAGAATTCAAGTTTCCCTGAATAATATGGAGTTGCCCTGGCCCAGAAGCAGAATAGCAGCCACAGACCTTTACATTTCCACCACCATGCTTCACTGTTGGGAGGAGGTTCTTTTCCTGGAATTCAGTGTTGGCTTTTCTCCAAACATGGCAGCTTTGGTTATGACCAAATAAATCCATTTTGGACTCATCTGTCCAAAGAATGGACTTCCAAAAGGCCTTTGGTTTGTCCAAATGCTCTCTGGCAAGGAAACAGGCAGCTTTGTTTTTTTTTGAGAGCAGAGGCTTCTTTCTAGCAACACTCTCATAAATGTCATGTCTGTTAAATTTTCGTCTGATTGTAGACGCATGTACATTTACCCCAGATACTGCCAGAGAGGTCTGCAACTCTCTAGAAGTGATGTGTGGGTTGGCCTTTACTTCATTTATTATTTTTCTGGTGCTTCTTGTTGATAGTTTTGATGGGTGTCCACTTCTAGGCATAGTTGTGGTCATGTTGGATTCCCTCCATTTGTGGATGATTTGTCTTACAGTGGATGGTGTTGGAATCTCATGGAGATGGTCTTATAGCCTTCCCCAGACTGATGGGCAAGCACCACCTTTTTCCTGATGTTCTTGGATATCTCCTTTTCTCTTGGCATTGTTTGAATCCTTGGCACTACAGTGGTTTGGTTGGTTTCCTCTCTCTTTTAATCAGTGTTGCCTAACCACTTTCCTAATTTTATTGGTCTGCTTAACTGATTAATTAAGCACCCAAATGTGTTTCACCTAAATCGGTTACCCACATGACTTTACCAATGCAGATGGGGCTTTTTATGGTTCAGTAAGTATACATGTCTTGGTTTGGTAAGTATGCATGTCTTGTAGTTTATAATCAGAGAAATGTGCTATCCACGTATACTTAGTCGGTACAATATGGTTTGAAAAAAATGTGTCAAATGTCTCTATTAATGTGTGTCTGTATTCAGATACAGAGTTCATCACTGCAGGGTCACCTGGATTCATGCACTACAAAGTTATAGTAAAGGGAATTTTTAATGTTTAATGTATTCTATTTTTCTTAACTGTAATCTACAATTCATAGTATTCCAACTTATTTCCTAGGGGAGGCAGGTTTTAGGAGTGAACATCAGGTTGCTGTTTGTTGCCAAGCATGTGAAACATCTTGAGAGCTGTTAGCTGTTTCAATCAGGGCAAAGAAGTAACTTCAGGTGGATTAGCATTTAATGCAACATAAAGGCTAGTATTGGCAGTGATGCTGTGTGTGAGAAAGGAGTTTCATCATGGTGTTTGTGAGAGGAGTACCTGGGGCCAATGGAGGAGCCCCAAAGGAAGAGATGGTTGATAAGGTGATCACAGCCCATGGGGGTAATTCAGGGAACGTACAGATCTCAGTTTCTCTCTCTTTTTCTCTCTCTTTCTCTCTCTCTCTCTCTCTCTCTCTCTCTCTCTCTCTCTCCCTCTCCCCCCACACCTGTCACTATCACCACACCCTGCTTGACAGAGCAACCTAATTTGTTTGTTCTGAGCCTAAAAACACTATTCAAAAATTCTTCCCCCTCATTCCCTTATTCCCTCCCCTGTTGTTCTCTTCATTGTCTCTATAGCACTGGTAGTAGTCGTTAACAGTCTCCACAAGCACTCTGTTGCAACACTGACTGTCACAGACAGATAAGCTGCCCCATAAGAGGCCAGCAAAGGGGGGCGTGCACACTGCGTGTGTTTCCAACCTGCTGCTATTAATACCGCCTGCCAAACATAATCTGCGGGATAGGTTATCCACTTACGTTTGTTGGCAGGGCTCATAGTAGCAAGAAAAATGAGAGTTACATCGCTAAAGCGTTTGTCATGAATGGTCTCAGCTCACTAATGCTTTTGCCCGGGAAAACAAAACTGATGCAAAAAGCATAGTTTTGTTTTTCCTTCACTGTGCTTAACTTTCGTTTCTCTCTCTCTTTCTTTTTCTCTCACTCTCTGCGGCTTGCCAGAGGGCAGGCGCTCTAAGTGCCTGTATATGTGTGTGCCCCAGTGGTTGTATTAGCATTGAGTTCTCTTTCACTGTTCGCCCATCATGAACACTCTCCCAGCGTATTCAGGGGCCAGGATATCAGGCTGTTGGGCTCTTAGGGCTGATGGCAGGTAAGCCTGTTATGCTTGTTTGCTTATTTTTTTATGAAATATTTAACCTAGAGTGTGTTGAACACTTAAGTATTTGGATTAGGCTGGCAGTCAGCATGCTTGTGTACGTTTGTGCATTAATTGCAGCTGCTACTGACAGGACCCCCTGCCTCGGCCCTTGCTGTGATTTTTATTGATTTTAATTGTAGTGTGTTTGTGTTTATTGATGCCTCAGTTTACTATTGGCATATCCTGTCAAGTTTTGTTTACTGATGTCGACAGGCGGTCTGCACTTTGAGCCAAAGAGCTTGTAAAGTTTTATGGTGAAAATATTTAACAAACAACATAATAGTGTATTCTTGCTTATGCTGTCGTGGCCCGGGATGAACTTGTGACGCTACACAGAAGTTGCTGATGCACTGTCTATGAGGCTAGAGTTGGTGCATTTTTTAAAGGGATAGTTTGTTTTTTACTTGTCATTTCAAACTTGTATTAGTTGCTTTCTCCTGTAAAGCACTAAAGGAGGAGTTTTGAAGAAGGTTTATGAAGTCCTTGTCTATACGTTAAAACTGGATGGAGACTAGGGCTGTCAAGCTCCATAAAGGAAAAAAAAACAGTACAAAAGTTGTCCATATAACTCCTCCTTTTCAGAAACCACAAGCTTTTTGCAAGGGGCAGTTTGAAATTTGTTGAAAATGTTGGCTTGAAATTCACATGGGGTTAGAAAAGAGGAATAAACCATTTATTTTGGGGTAAACTGTACTTTTAAGAGGAGGACAAACTGTATTTCACTTCGGTTTTGTGGTTTTTGAAAATGCAAGGGCAGGGTTCACTGCCCCACAGGGTTTGCCCTCTTATCGTTTTACACTGTCATATATTGTAGAAGAGTAGATAACCTGGAGCGCCAAGGTGATTTCTGATCGCACATACTATTGTAGCTGCATGCTTACCTGCAAGATGTCTTCACTGCCTAGTTAACTCTGTTGTTCTAGTTTCAGTTGCCATAGGTGCATAACCTTGACTTTTTTTTTTAAGTAAGACATATAGTAATGTGTGAGCCGGATTATGCAGTTATGGCACAAGTTTACCTAAGCCTTTGTGGTACAGTGTGTGCCTTTACCATTTTTTATTGTAGACAATCACCAGCTTTACATGGGATCTCTTTCATTAGTTCTTGCCGCACTGGTCATCCCAGAAATGCACTTAGAAAATAATGCATTCTAGTCCCCAGAAACCATGTTTCCAAGCAACTAGATGCGCTATTGATGTATTTGGGTAATGGATAATAGTAGTAATTGGTCATGGCTTACATTAGTCATCATTTTACAGGGTAATTACAAAATTATGTGCTCTAAATAGTACAAAGAAGCATGTACACACACACATATATATAAAGGATAAATAACATAATAAAAATAAATCTATATAGCTAATAATAGGGCATTATTATGGATTCAGTTTTGTTCATAGATAAGGCTGGTTAAAAAAAGTCAGATTGTGATTCTTTTGATTCACATTGTGTTTGATTTAATCAGCATTTTGGTAAACATTTAATTTGAACATTATTTTGATAATGCTGCGATTTGAAGGCTACAAAAAATGCGTAACATCACATTGTAAATGTTTGTGTTTTAATGTATTAATTAATTTTAATGAATGGAACCTTATTGTAAAGTGATACCAAAATTACTATATTGACTACATTTATTTTGTGATCAGTACACGGGTAGTAACAGTAAATTTTATTTCCTTATTCTAATAGTGGTGGTGGCGAAGGCTCTCTGGACAGGCTGCTTCCCCCTGTCAACACCGGCCTATCACCACGGAAACGAACGACAAGTCAGTGTAAATCAGAACCTCCGCTGCTGCGAACCAGTAAGAGGACCATCTACACAGCCGGACGCCCACCGTGGTACAATGAACACGGGACCCAGTCCAAAGAAGCTTTTGTTATTGGTCAGTGTATTAAAGTGATAAAAATCAATGCTAGCCCTTAGGCCATCACACCCTCACAGCAGAGACAATCTTTGTGTTTCTCTTATGTGCGTTAATAACCAGGGGTGAATTTATTGAATGCCATTGATTTTTTTTACCCATAGGGCTTTGTGGAGGCAGTGCCTCAGGTAAGACGACAGTTGCCCGCAAAATTATCGAGGCTTTGGACGTTCCTTGGGTTGTTCTTCTGTCAATGGATTCCTTTTACAAGGTGAGTTTGTGGAAAGTAAGATGTCATCTTACATTGTAAACCATACTTCTTTACTCATATTCTTGATGTTTTGCATGAAAATGCTGCAGTGGATTTTGTTGGTAAGTTTGTATAAAAGGTGGCGTGTGTGTACATAAACTAAACAACCTATGTTGCTTTAAGGGTATTAGTGTGTGTACATAAACTAAACAATCTATGTTGCTTTAAGGGTATCAGCCCGAGGTTCTGAAGGGGAGCTAAATGGTTTGGCTGTGCTGGCTTTTTTTTCCAGTCATAAAACTAGAAACATACCTGCAATTTTAATTTTGTGCAATGAATATGGCATCAAAAGCTGCTCATCTTTTAAAGTGTACTGTTAGAGAAGAGAGCGTCCACAACAAGAGTTACACTTTCTGGCTAGCAGATAACTTGGTTCAAATTAACTTGCATTTTGTGTACATAGATGCAAGTTGTAATATTACATTTGTATTGTGTATCTAGGATATGTGATTAATCTCATATAGAATGCATGATATGAAAAGCGTTTGAGCTTACCAGTGTTCATTCACTCTTCATTTTTCCTCACGCAGCTCCTTTTACATGTTTCTTTTTTTACAAAATTAATAAAGCATTCATTTTTGGAACAGTGTTTTAATAAAAATCTTTTATCACCTTGATGCACATGCCCTGCCCTGCCCTGCCCATACCCCATCCCCGTGTTCCTGTTTTTTTTAGACCTTAGAAGTCATCAATGTGGTGCTGGCGTGTCGCCATGTTGAGTGTCTTCTTTCATTCAGATTTTTTAACGTTCAGACGTGCCATATCAATTGCTAAATATGCTCAAAATATAAATCTTTCTCTCTCACACAGACATATAGTTTAGCTTTAGAAGACATTTTTTTAACCCCATGGACAACTTTTATATTATTTACTTTTATGATGGATGGATGCACTTTGTGGAGATTTAAAAACTCCGGGCACAATTCAATGGCATTACAAAGCTAGGAAGAGCCCCAGTATTATTTAATATAACTCTGATCATCTTCAGCTGAAAGCATGAGGATGAGTAAATTAAGGAGTAATTTTCATGTTTGGGTGAACTACTACTTTAAACTTTATATTTGGGCCCTTTAGACGGTATTTCTCAACAAAACTAATTTCAGGTTTTTGATCATAAAACTTTAGATTACTTAGATTACAAACTTTAAATTACAAAGATTGCAAAATCTAATTTAAATCTGGAAATAAACAAATGTGTAGGGATTTGAAGGAATTATAACAGGGAGATTTTATGATGTAAAATAAGAACATTTTAAAATTATTTTTAAAATAATTTTTTAAATGTCAGCAAAGTTGGAACATTGGTGCTGCTCTTTGGAAAATGTTCAAATCATGCTGAAATAACATGGTTCATCAGGTTATGCAAATTTAACAGGTTTTGCAAAAACAATTCATGTCAGCTCAGATGTATTCTTACATTTGAGCTGACATGAATTAAGGTAAATGGCAGATACAGAGATTCCAAATACAGAAATTCTGAAGTTTAACAAAATTTCACTTTTTTACTCAAATTGTTATGCTGTTAATGTAATTTACAAGAAAAATAAAACATGAAAAGTAGAACATTTCTTTAGTGGTTTTGGACTTTCAAACCTCACCATAATCCCAATACAATATCACCTACACGTAGATTGTTTTTGCGTGTTGTTATTATTGTGGCATTAAAATATTTATTGAACATTAGTGTTTTTTTGAGCCAATCAAAACTGTGTTGCAGTGTTTTTACCATGCTTTACATGATTCCTAACACTGCAAATTAGGTCACTTGTGGCTTATTACGATAACAAAATGCATGAATTGCTATGGTAACTAAACCAAGAATTAAATTCTTCATCAACACTTGTTTGGTGCTGTTGGAATTTGCTTTTGTAACATCGATTATGTTATTGTCTTTCTGAAGTAACTTTAGGTTAAGTATCTTGCTCAAGGACTATGCTAATAGCTCCTTAAACATCCCTTGCGGGGTTCGAACCTACAGCCTGTAAGCTGTCAGCCTTGATCTTTAGCTATTAGGCTGCACCACTGGCAGACATCTGAGCTGTACTGATGTCAGAGGTGTCTGTTGTGATGTGTTTCCTGCAGGTTCTGACAGCTGAACAGCAGGTGATGGCTGCTAATAATGATTACAACTTTGACCACCCCGACGCCTTTGATTTCAGCCTGCTGGTGCACACACTCCGCAAACTCAAGCAGGGCAAGAGTGTGAAGATCCCTGTGTATGACTTCACCACACACGGCAGGCAGAAAGAATGGGTAAGTGTTCATGCATAAACTCATCTACATCAGATGGGTTTGATGAGTTTTTTTTACGTTTGTCACGTTTGTGTTTGTTGTCAGTGTTAAAAAAGCTGCATAAATTCGAAGGCTGTCAAGCCATAAGTTATTGTTGTATGGAGTTGTAAAGATGATGTTTTGAGCATGCAGAATGGTCTTTTGCGCGCTCATATTCTTAGTTTGTTAAAGCATTGCATCATTTTGCAACAAAAAATAATTTTGAGCAAATGAAATCAATTTTGTGTCTGGTTCATCTGAATGTCTGCTCATGTCTACATTTGCACAGAATTCTGATATTTATGCAACTCTTGTATCTTGCAAGTACAAGAGCTCACACTCTTTCTTGTCATACACACTTTGGGTATACTCATTGCTTTGACAACCTGCTTGCTTAACTGTGTCACAGTGTTACAGTTTGCTAGAATTTCAGCCAAGCAGAGTTGAGGTTAATTCTCATTGGCTTGATCAATCACATTGAGTACTAAGTACTAAAATCTAGCATACAGAGTAATATTTCATAGGATTTCTTTAAAAAAATCTTTAAAATGTTTGATTAAAAAGTCATTATAAAGGTACATTATAGTATATGAGACTTTATCTTTCCATTTTAATAAAGATAACATTCTCTGTAAATAACATGATTTACGTTTTCAACATTAAGTTATTTCATAACACCATTGATTGTATTGTGTTGCATGGTTCAATACTGATTGCATTTGTCTTTCTCTAGAAAACAGTCTATGGGGCCAGTGTCATTATATTTGAGGGAATTATGTCTTTTGCTGATAAAGAGCTGCTGAAGGTAAAAGACATAATCCATCTTAATGTAAAATATTTTCTGTGTATGTTTAGATGCATGTATGTGTCACATCTGTTCATGTGTTTTTTAGCTGCTGGACATGAAGATCTTTGTGGACACAGATTCTGACATCCGGCTTGTACGGAGGCTGAGGAGGGACATCACAGAACGAGGGCGGGACATTGAAGGTGTGATCAAGCAGTACAACAAATTCGTGAAGCCGGCCTTTGAACAATACATCGAGCCCACCATGAGACTGGCAGACATTGTGGTGCCTCGTGGTGAGTGAGGCTTTCATAATACGCATTGGGTGTGTTCGAAATGGATGACTAATATACTGGATGCTGCACAATACTATACACTGCATGCTATTGTAAAAAAAACAGTGTATATATAATGTTACAAACACAAGTATGCAAATACTGTACCCTGTATGTCTGCATCAGTGATTTTCACATGTGGCTAGTTATTATCTAAGCAATGAATTTTTATCTAAGCATGATTTTTTTTTAAATTTTATTACATTTTGTCTGGAAGTGAATTTTTATCTAAGCATGATTTTTAAAACATTTTTTATTACATTTTGTCTGGAAATGTTGTATTGTCTGACGGTCCCATAAACAATTCACATACTATGCAAAATATACATACTGCATAATGTATGTACACGCTCACTTTTATTTGCTTTTCTGTTTTTGTATTTCCTGTAGGCGGCGGCAACATGGTAGCCATTGATCTTATTGTGCAGCATGTGCACAGTCAGCTGGAGGAGGTAAAGACATTAACATGAAGAAACTATGATTAAATCATATTTTAATTTTAATATTTAGCAGTGGACGATACAATATAATCAACAAATATTATATATAATCAAACCTATTCTTGAATATGAAATATAATCAGACCTATGTTGGAGAGGTCCAATCCAAAAAGGTCTGTTTGCAATGTATTTCAAGTGCCAAATATCGCCCCCTTTTGGTTTAAATAACTGACCCATAAATTAGCTTTGAATAGCCTGCCGATGACTTCCATTTTCATGAGTATCATAATTGTTTTTCCAATATCACCAGATTTCATGGAAAAAGATCATTTTAAATTATTATAGACATAAAAATAAAATAAAAAATCATTATAGAAGTGTTCAAAAATGTCCTGTAAAATGTAGGAACATACATCTTCTGTAATATTGAATCAAATGTATTTTTATCATAATTCCTCCTAAAAGCCTTTTATTATTGCTTATTAGATTATTACTATTATGAGTGTGTGGACTGTGGAGTAGTAGTTTTATTCACACGTAATTGCATCTTGCAGTTGGGAATGCTTTGTAGTGGACTAATATTTTTGGCTGCCGTGGTTTTGCAGCACTAACTGCAGTATTAAACAGCAAATTATGTCCTTCATTTTCAGGCCCAGAGGAAATTTGCACCAGCAGAACTAGATATATATACAGTCAAACAATCGCCTTTCACAAAG
>JAZGTJ010011255.1:0-17146 GCA_036877575.1 Botia almorhae
GAACAGAACAGAGAAACACTTTCTCCAGCTCTTCCTCTTCTCTGGCATTTGAGAAGCTGCCCGAGGGCATCGTAGACACAAAACACTCCCAGCTGCCAATTAGGGCAGCCGTCTGCTGGACAGACAAGAGGTGCAGCCAATGAGAGCAGCCATTTCGTAAGCGAACTCCAGAGCGGGTGTGATGACAGAAGCTGTGTCAATGAGCGGTGAGCCATTAGCTGAGGGGTGGGCTACTTCTCATGGCAGGGAGAGACACACACGCAAACACACGCACGCTCTATGACCCTATCCGTTGTTGAGCCCTCCCAGCCACACTTCTCAAACAAAACACTGAGCGTGTGGACGGCTGGGGTTCCCACAGACACACACGCACAAAGGCCTCATCTTGTTGTCCACCCCCCAACAACATCGTTGCTCCCTAAGGGTCTGTTGGCTTCCTCTTACTCCATGCTATTCAAATGCCCTTTGTCTTTGATAAGGAGAGAGAACGAGCAAGAGAGATAGAGAGAAGACACAAAGAAAAATTATAACAGAATATGAGGGGCAAGAGGAGAGAGAGAGAGAGAGAGAGAGAGAGAGAGAGAGAGATTTGGAGAGTACTGGATAAAACAAGTTCAGGGCAGTTCTTCTGCCAGTTCCTCCTCCACACACATTCCTGTGGCTGCATGGGGTGTGTGTGTGTGTTTGTGTGTGAGGCAAGACAGAAAGAACAGAACAAAGTAGGTCCAGAAACATTCTCAGCGCAAGTGTAAAAAACAAGAAAACGCAAATGCTTGGCTGGCACATTGCAAGCATATGGCTCTGTTGTACATGCTTAACATGCGTTCCATGCATTACTGTTGCGGTAACAAACCTCAGTACTCAAGGGGGCGATAGAGTTTTCTTCAAACGTTTGCACCAATTTATGTAGCTAGCAATAAATAGATCACCCTTGAAGACAATCACGCTAACACACCAATGCTAAGAATGCAACTTGTGACGCGTTCTAACACAACAACGCAATAACTTGTGTTCACTTTGCAGGAAACAGCTGCATTTGTGCACTCAAGTCCAAGATAGACACCACAGAAGAAGTTTCCACCCATTTCAAATCATACCTAATATAAAGCAAATTTTGTAACAATTGTAATCACTTGTAAATTAGACAGTCAGAAAAGAAATGGCTTCATTAACGAAACAACCTTTCCCTTTTTTAAGCAGTCTATGTAATAAACGGGCTGCAAAATCAAAGTCATTAGGCTTTAGTGTGGTGAGCCATAACAAGCTCTGATGCATCTCACAAACATTTAAAGGGCTCTCCTCGAGAAAATGTGTCAAATGAAGTGCCAAGTAGTTAGTACTCGATATAGCAGCAACTAACAATTTCATCTCATCAGCACAAATTTGTGGGAACGCCTGATGTGTGATTTTGCCTCATTAAACTCCCTCCTGGAATCAAGCAGGTGATCTTACAAAAAGAAAACAAGTGGAAAATTCCTCATACAGGCTGATTATCAGCCATTAATACTGTCCAGGAACTTTACAGCAAAAGAACTCACTACTATAACCTGTAAACAAAAACAATTCTGTAGAATTTAGGGATCACGTCACACAATCAGTTTACAAACACCCACAGCGTAAACAACATCAGGCCATAACATAGTTTAAGTATATTTTTTGTTTGCTTTTTTTTGCCAAGTGTTTTTGGAGATCACCTGCCAACGTTTTCAGCTGGCCTTTAACTAACACCCACTGCACACTTTTTATTGAATAAAGCTAATAGGAATGACTGGTCTTGATTTAAAGGTAGTGTCTGTGATTTCAGAGAGGCAACCAAGCTTTAAAAACATAAGATCGCACCATCCCTTTAGAGTATCTCAAAAGCCACGCCTCCTCTAACACATACATGGTTTGACAGGACATCCCATCATTTCATTCAGACCATTTTATGGTCCTCCACAAAAGATATATATACAATATTTATGCTAATATATTTAGACCACGTACTTAATGATTGCTATCAGTATGTGAAGAGACGTAACAAAGCATAACAAAATAATGTTTCTGGGAAAAAAGAATCATCTACCTGCCTTTAAACAGAAACAATTAGGTATGAATCAACCTAGGATTTGCACACTTTCCATTTAGCATTTGGAACAAAATGCAAAATAGCTTTTCACTCACCTTAGCACGTTTAATGGAATTTTAAATATTCCATATTCAGACAATTCTTTGCAACAGACCTGAGCACACTCAAATTCGCTTGACAATCTGTAGAGATCACGCTCATATTATCATGTTAGTGTACAGTAGCTAATCCTGTAATGTATCTATCCATCTTCCTTCCTCAAACAATCCAGATAACAATCAACTTCCCAACCCACCAACAAACGCTGGTCTGCGTTATTTGAAGATGTGGAACGATCCCTGAAAACCACAGATCTCGTTTCATGACAACCCTTAACCTCACACAAACACAGATAAATGTCACACCTCAAACACAAGCAGAAAAACACTCACACAGAGACCAGAGTAAAAATGAGAAGCGATACCACAGTGTTCATCGTGACAAACGGATTACCATTATCCTAAATTTCTGCTGGTGCGGAAGTGCTAACAGTTTAAAACCAGCTGATTTTGAGACCTGAGAAAGAATGATCTATTATTCACATATTTAAAATTTTCTCTTATATTTCAAGCTTTCGGTTAGTAAAAACTCGAGCTGCACATGCTGGCAGGGATGTACCTTACAGAATGTAATTTGTTGTAAACAGTATGTAAGGAGTCACTAATATTATCTCAGTGTCCTGACAATTACTTAGAATAAACTAATTCTGTTCGCAGCGCAAACAAATTCGAGGCTCTTATATCAAACTGTTCAATTCAAATCTGTGCGGCATTTTATCAATGTGTATCACCCTGCTGGAATCAGGAGAAAAACAGGACAGAGGCGGAATAACGTGGAAAAAAGACAAGAATGTGCAGTAGATTACAATAATCTTTCACAAACAAATTTATAGTTTAACACAACAAATTGCTGTTATATGTGTTTTTAACATAATAACAATTTGCAGTAATTAAAACTTCAATATCGAACTGTTAAAAGTCATCAATAAAACCATTCCAGTAAAAGTCAATTAGAGATTCCAATTTAGTTTTTTATCTCTTAATCCTTTTTTGGTTCTCAAACTCAATGTTTTGTTAACTTTAGCTGTATTCTGCACATATTATGTAACTAAGTTCAGCTTAGTTCCAGGATTTTGCATCCAAAACATGCTCGGACAAATCTAAACAGCATTTTATTTTTATTCTCTCACTGGAAGTTACATCATCATCATTTTGTTTGGTAGGTATCCATAAAACAGCAGCAACATGTTTATTCTTCAAACAAACAAACAACACATGTAAGCACATATAAGGTGAAACACAAGTAGCTTTAGGGGCCCCTAGTCCATTAGGGGCCCCTGATTTGATCTTTCTTCTTCAGTTTCACACTCACTGAGTAATGAGCGTTTTTTTTCTTTTTGACAAATCATCAAGGACCTGATCTACTCGTACACTCATACACAACAATATTTCTCTATTCATCTGTGCATAACTCATAATCAGCAGAGCTGTCCACTGGCATCAAAGTGACTCAAACATACCCCACGCATTATCCACCCACCCAAATAAACAAATGTGAAACCAGTATTATCAGGGGACCAATAAAAAAAAGCACCATTTATCACAGAGGAACTTGTCATATTAAAATCTCAGTATCAATATTAACTTAGTGCACATATGATTTCTGTAGTATGCAGTATGTATACCGTTCACAGTGAGCCAATTTTGTCCGTCCAAGGAATACCCAAATGACCCATTACTACACTTGCTCAAATGTGCTGTGTGCAACAGAGACGCACTGTGTGGGATACTAACGTGACGTTCTGTGTGAGGAATGATTTTTTAAACCACCTCCACTCATTGCTTGATCTTTGTGCTACAAGTATCGGATTAATAAACTATTCTTAAATGTATTTTTTATGCTGAATTACACTTGCTGTAAATAGAGATGTGCAAAACTACCGTTTTTCATAAATCAACCAATGGGTTGTCGGAAGGACTAGTCAACCATAAGGAAGGTCTAAATAGTTAGGCTGATTTATGGCCAGACCCCTATCAGACACATTTCCTGGGGCGTTTACACAAGACTTGTTTTGTGTTCGAAACCAGCAGAACGAAGCGCCTTTAAACTAGCCATTATCATATGATGGAAATGTTGCACCCTGCTGTTTAAAATGTTTTTAAATGTTTCAATTGGTTTTATATAGTATTTTACAGTGCCATATAGTAATATTATGCTGTAACCACTATTTCAAAATTCGTATCATCCAATACAGGAATCTGGAACATGAAAATACACATAAAACACACACACGTGTATATACACACATTTGCATGTATGAAATGCACACACACATGTACATATTTGCAACATAAAATACTACAACATGGATAGTATACTTAGGTGGTCACATACTTCACGTCATAGCAATATGTCATACGTTAGAATACGTATATTAAAATAAATATACAAAGCAAACAATACTTTCATGCTTTCAGATAAGATGGTTTCAGTAAAGTTAAACAGAAGATTTAAAAAAAGACCCAGAGCTCAGAAGAGAAGAGAGACTGGTTGGTTCAAAGCCATTTAAAGGTGAGAAGCTGAGAAATGAAGCAGATCTCTCAGCTTGGAAGTTACATAAACTCAGACCTTTGGGTGTGTGTGTGTGTGTGTGTGTGTTAGCGGCAGGCAGAGGGAGATTTGATGCATTGGTGCACAGGAGGTACAACTGCCTACAGTAAGAGTACAAGTGTGTGAGACTTTACAGCAGTGGACCAGTGTCTCAGGCACATGCCGTGTAATCGTCTTACTGTCTGTGAGTGAGAGTCAACTGCTGCCATTATATAACTGCTAATCCACATACGCACACAATACGGCGACAGTCAAGCCATGCCGCGCTGTGACCTTTTGAACACATTTGCACTTACTTTCGTATGATGTGGGGTATGGATGTACACACATAAAATCAAAAGACAGTGCTTCATTATTCTGAGAATCTGTCTACACATAATCAGATGAATATAATGATACAAGTAGACCATCACTTGCGAATTAGACTTTTAATGGAGGTTTAAAGCCTCAGCTGTAGGTGATTCTGAAATGTGTCAGCTTTTAAAAAGCAGTCGGAACAAAAATGGATAGTTCAAAATGCACCAAAGGTCATTGGAGCTGTATTGCAGCGGGCTCCTGACATACAAAAGCATGGGTTCGAGGATCACACCTTGTCTTTCACCCCTACTTTCCTGTCTACATTTTTTTTATAAGATAAAGACAAAAGCCTAAAAATAATAATAAATAAAAATAAAATATGTGCAAAAAAGTTACAGAAATAAACACTGCAAAAGTATTTTCACAGAGTAAAAAGTTGTGATAATTTACAGTAATTCATCATATTTCAATTTATAACAAACTACTTGTGTCAAGCAGTTATTACTGTATGTGTGTTGGTCTAGCTGAAAATCGTCATGTCACATTTCACAGGTGGTTTAGTGTGAAACCACACACACATACAAAACAGAAAGACAACATCTGGAAGAAAGTAGTAGTGGTTTTATATCTTGCCTCACATCTAGACAGTAAGGTTCTTGACCAGGTCTAGAACCAATATGCACCAACTTAATGCAGAGTTGTTTTTAGTTAAAGCTGTCTTAGAAAAATAGTCTGACTCTAGTAAGCGAGGGAGAGAAAGAGAGAGAGACCTTTAGTTTCTGAAAGCTATCAGCACACAAGAATAATTCCTACTAATATAAACAGCATACTGTTAGTTCATCCAACAATGAGGGTTGCCTTTCTTTTCCAGTTAGCAGTATCTGTCTTTCAGCTTTCATGTTGTTCCGTTACTCTCACACTCAAATATTGATGATCCTCTGCTAATACCTATTTGCTTAAAGAAGAGCTTGCTGTGTTTACGAGCCCACTCGGATCCAAGCACCACTGAAGTCTGAATCCCATCAAGGAACTGTGAGCAGAACCGCCCTCAAGAGTCTGCGGCCTGTCTGAGCTGATATCAATCAGACGGTCTCCATCCCTTTCGGCCGACAGCTAAAAACGCTGTTTCTGTTGAACAGCACTCCATTGCTCGGCAATACGATGAGTCTGGCGTTTGGAAACGTATGAGTTTTTATTTCAACCGAAGCAATTACTGTAGTCTGCGTTTGTCAGGTGTTGGAAGGAAGGCAACTTGACTGTAATGGAGACTAAAGTAGTGTGGACTTGGTCTGAAGGAGGATTTGTGGAGAAAACCACTGCTTTACCGGATAGCTTTCTGCTCTCCGGTTTGATATACCGCCGTGGTGCTGAATGCAGCCGACCCAATTCTTAGTTCCGCATTTCTTTTATTAATTCTTTTCCCTGCTACTCCCCTGAGTATTCGGCAAATAAGTGTATCGGCACACACAGACACACCTGTGACATTTGAACAAACAAGCACCTGATTTTACCATGGCTTCATCTTACACTACCTCAGAATTGTGCTGCTGTTAAAAAAAGGGAAATAAGAGGAGACGTGGTTGAGTAAACAGACATTCTTTGTCTATGTTTCCATGTTTTGTCAATTACCTGTGAGGTATCTCGAATTACAAACCATCTACCCAAGAAAGCACCAGGATTTCTTAGAAATGCAAATGGAGTAAACACTAAAATAGGCCTCCTTCAACAAACTGGTTGGCTATGTGGTGAAAAGTACATTTAAATAAAGAACATACACAATGCCAACAGCTTGACTAATAAACTATATTACCCTGAAGACTTGATTATTAATACTTAATGCACTTAATTATTAAAAATTTAATTCATTTTATTATATCGTAATTATTATATTGCCTTTTATTACACTCTTGTTGCCATTACTTCATTAAAGCAAAAAGCCCTAGGAGGCCAGACGTTATGGTGATACATGCCTAACAAGACCCCTTAATTACAGTAAAAAAACTAACACACAGCCTGCTGTATATTAATGCTTTAATTTTCTGCTAGTCGTTAGAAAACACAAAGCACATGTCCTGACACAGTAACAGTAGCTGAGAAAGCAGCTTTTCCATATTGTAATAAAATTTCACATTGAGTATTAAAAATAGATTCATTAAGAGGTGTGTGTGGGTGTGTGGGTGTGTGTGTGTGGGTGTGTGTGTGTGTGTGCATGTGTTTTGGTGCATTTTAACCAGGGCACACAAGTAGCTCATAGTAGAAACACAGACTCCTTTTTCCTGCTAAGAGATCAGACTTCTAAAAAAAACATTAGACTGTCTGCCCTTCTCTTGCCCCATTACCTTTCTGGCTCACCTTTCCGTCTAAATCACACAAATCTGCTGTTTGTTAAAACACGTTTAGTATTCACACAAAAGTTTGCTAAAGCTGGTGGAGACAGCACTTAAAGTGCTTGACCACAGTTCAAGAGCAATACAAGCTGCACACAGACGTTTGTTTTCATTGGAGCCACTTCCTGTCGCACAGTTCAGCTTCCTCCTCTGGGTTCACTTGTGTCATAGTAATTAAAGATGATGGTGTAAGCGCACTAACGCTTAAAATTAGCAACAGGTCATCGATGTCCTCATGAGATAACTTTACAAAAATGATGTAAAACTACAAATTTTCAAAGTCGAAACCACTAGTAGAATATTTGGTCTTATGGAAGCTACAGCACAACAAACTGAACAGGGCGTTCAAGGTAAAAGTTGAACTATTATCACACTTAAAAATGCAACGCTTATAGCACAAGACACAAGACACAAGACGATACAAGACGCAAATACCAAAGACATCCATCTGCATACATAAACCAATATATTATAATATATATAAAAATATATATAAAAACAATGCAGGAAAGTGCAGCCCTTTGACAGACAGTATGTATTTACTGATAGTCATCTGTTAGCATGCTAAAACTTTAAACCTTTAAACCACCACTGCTTTTAAATTTAGAAAACACTTTAGGCAAACTAGTTGACCTTACTAAGGTTAGCTGGTTGTTGGATGACTAGTTGACTTTCCTGTGTTGTGTAGTTCTTTGGAACACAATAAAAGTAAAAAAGTCAAGCAAACATGAATGAATGAATGAATGAATGCTAGCTACGTGCTGCAGAAACCTTGAATAAATACATTCACAACCGTCTAGACTTGCAGTCTGAAGGTATTTTATGAAAAGAAACAGTTGAATATCTCTCTTTTATTCATCACTCTCTCACATATGCAAGTTAACTGTGAGCTTAATGAGAAACTACAGCAAGTTTGGCATGTTAAAATCTTGTTAAAAACTTTGGGATCATCACATCTTCATATTCACAGTACAGCTCTCAACCAATCAGTATTGACCAACCCTGTGACATCACAATTACTAAACACACAGGCCTTTAACAGGTATATAAGTATGACCAATAGAGATATAATTAAAAGTAAACAAGAAAGCAGTGTTTTACCACACCCCGCCTCTGTCTGAACTGTGGCGACAATTTGTGAGATAGCATCACATTGTGACAAAAGGGCTGAATAGAACTAACAAAAATCTTAGGTCAGGAAAAACTGTGTCAGTGAGAATCCTTTTAAATACAGTATAGTTCAAAGAACTGTACTATATTCTGGTTTAGTCTGCATATTTTTACTCAGTTGTTTGAGGTGTGGAAGTTAACATGAAATGTCAAGCAGTATCCTGTAGTGTGGCGGGATTTTAACAATATTCCTCATATTTCAAGTTGTTGTTCTTTAAACTGCGCAATTAAACTCACACACACAATTTAAAAACTTGTTACGATATACAAATCCTAAATACGCAGAAAAAATTAATTCAGAATTTGCCACAACAAAGTACAAATCCTTCAAGTGTCTGTTTTTTCTATTCCGACTAACTCTCTTTTTCTGCCCACCCTGACTTTATCTCACTGTCTTTTTCCTTCGGGATGGCCCGCCCTCATTACATTGGTGAGAGCGTAAGCTAGCTGAGGAGGTATTTTTAGACTCATGTTTGCAGATTAGCAAAGTATTTTTAGACAGCGTTATCCAATAGCACACCCACCCCTGCACACATACACGTCCATACACGTCACAGGGGCTCTTATTACTACTGCCCAACCCAAAACTAAACATTTGGGGAGGGAGAACAAAACAGGCAGGCAAGAGGTCAGTGTAAAGTTTACAGTAAATAAAACAAGTGAAACACATTATTTATGGACTTTATACGTCCATAACAAACAGACTTTATAACTTTATATGTGCTTTATATTTACAATGTACTTATAAAGGGTAAAGACATCAGAGTTTTTTTACAAGAAACCTTGATGGGGAAAACAGCTTTAACCAGGCCTAAGTGGATTGCTGGTCTAGTTAGTTTTGCAGGTCTTCCAACCAGGCCAAGCTGGTATTCAGCAGGTCTAGCTGGTCTATCAGCCCTTCTAAACGGCAAAACAGCAAATATGACTACTGCAACCAGCTTGACCAAGCTGGCAGAACAGCTCACCACCTTAGGTTGGTTTAGTGTGATTTTAGTCAGCAGTGTTGCCAAATTAAGAATTTTGTAATTACTGCTATTTAAACACTAAACAATCACTGACCCCCAATTGACCCCACAATGAAACAGAATAAATAATTTCCTCTTTTTATGCTGCAATTAACCGCATAAGCTTTACAGTGGACACTATTTTTGTGAGCAAGTCAGAAAGACATGCGAATGGATGGCCTCTCTGTTTTTCGAGAGGACATTACATAATTTTGTCTCTGAAATGAGCACAGTCTAGCCTTCTCACACAAACACACACTGACAGATCTGAGATGACAGACAGGCTGTTCTCAGCTGTCTGCATCAACATCACCATGACAACTCTCAGAGACAGAAAGAGAAAATGGCAGAGTGAGAGAGAGAAAGAAAGAAAGAGAGAGAGAGAGAGAGAGACAAAGGCTAACAGTGCTTACATGATAGGCTAGACCCAAAAAAAAGAGAAAAAAAACAGGATTTAAAATCTCAAACATAAACGAAAGGTGTTATTACAAGTCTAGAGAAGCTTTACTGAAGCCCAGCGTAAACAAACAAACTGAGAACAACCTGTGACCACTGAAAATGTTTTCTGGAATGATGTATCCAGAATACATCATCGACCTTGTTACGCTTCAGACACACATTTATCATCACACACTAATTTAGCAGGATGACTTCAGGCTGTTACGTGAAACATTTGATGATGGATTGACAGGGTGCAAACCTTGTCCCCTGTCCATATAACACTGACACACCTCCAGTTTGTTGGTTAAAGAAGTGTTTACATTTTTCGATGGTGAAATATGTCTCCTATCCCAGCTCAATATACAGATTCATCTATAAATAAGGTATTAGAAGGCTGATTTATTAGAAGACTGAAAAATGTAAACGCTGCGGCACAATCAAAACATTGCTCTGTTTGTTTGAGTGTCCTGAACAGCCAGACGAGGCTCGGCCTGTGGCGTGAGTTTTAGTTTGGTCTATCTGTTTGGCCTGTTTGAACAGAGCCCCTCCCCTTTGGGCAGCCCCCAAAGTTAGCAAAATAAAGTGTAACGTGACATGCCCATTTTTTAAATGAAGTCAATGGATAAGCTGTTTTACATTTAATGAACTGCTTATGTATCCTTGTTTATTGGCATATATCTAACTGGCGTATAGCAGGTCATTGATGTCAGGGCCATAATAAATAAGCATAATAAATAAATAAGCAAACTTTATACTAATAACTTTATACAAATATATAATTTTAACAACTTAAAGTTAACAAACCTATAATAGACCGAAATACATCAAGCCCAAGACAAGACACGATTTAGCTACATTAACACTGTGTGTGTGTATACATGTGCGCGTATGTGACTCAGCTGTATCCTGGCAACGCAAGCAAAAGGGGGAGGAGTGTAATACTCTTGTCTCTATCCGGCTCTCTCCAAGAGAGCGTCTGTTTTAAAATATGCATGAGTATGTGTGGCAGAGAGCACATTTTTCGCTTTTCTCTTTTCTGTGTGCTTGGAAAGCAGCTCCGTTCCCTAAAGAGCAAACCACCAGCGCAGCAGCAGAAGCTCGCAGCGAGCCGAGCATAACGCGCATCATTTGGGGTCAATACCTCATGCAAAAGATTCAAAACAATACAGCCCATGGGGGCACTTACTACGATTTGCTCTAAGAATGACTTTTCATTTTAGTTTTTGTTCTGCTGTGTTGTCATAGCAGTACAATAAATGTCAGGTTTACTAAGAGTTTGGTTTCTGACATTTCAATAAGCACTGCTTGCACGCAACATTGCGACACCTGAAGCTACCACTTCAGAAACAAAAACACCAACGCGTGGCGCTTAGTCAAAATCTTTGAATTTGTTATCTGATTGTTTCAGAAATTGTTTGCTTCAGCCAGGAAGTTCTAAAACTAACCTAAAGAGTTTGACTGTCTACAACAAAACACTGTGTTTCTTATCTCTGTTAAGCACAAGCCACTGGTTCTTTTTTTGCATCTGCTTCAACTTTGGGTAAAATCATATAATGAAATACATCGGATTGTATGAGAACTGTATTTTAGGCAGTGCATAATGTACATTTTGGTAAACTTGCACAGTGCACACTGGCAGTAGGTCATCCTGCTATATCCCGTACAGTCCATGTTAACAAAAAATTCCTAAACTGTACACCAGGGCTAGTAAACCAGCAGCACGTGAGTCTTTATCCGGCCCTCCATAACACTCAGCTTTGGGTCTATAATGTGAGATTCAGGACAGTCTCTGTGATTAGTCAGCAGTGACTATAAGAACTGTGCACATTTTTATAAAAACAAACAGACATATTCAAAATCTGGTTTATCATCGGAAAACAAAACCAAGAAGTAAGATTCCACACTGCTCACTCAGACCACTCAGCGCCGAGCTTGCTCAACCCTGAGTGCCATTTGCTTGTTACAGAATCTGCAAAACAAACTATAGGTGTAAAGAAATGAGTTCATACATTGTTTTAATGAAATTGGAGCTCTTACACATAAAGGCACATTAAAATGGCACATTAAAAACTAGTGATCTTTGTTTTGCTTGTGAGTGCTTGCTTGTTCCATGAGCATCCCGGTCCGTATTAAATTAGTAAGATATGCTTGTGATTTTTGCAGTTTTTTTGCAGTTATCACACACGCGCCCCCCAAAAAACGGCATGGGGAGCACATAGATGTGCACAGTACTAAAACTAAATTGTTGCAGCCTGATACTAGACCACCTAAACATAAACCTGTTATAACAACTGCAGATCTGACCGAGATTCACCTACATTTCATTGTAAAATAGCATGCATGCATGCACATCCACTGTTATTACATCATTAGGCCCAGACAGCACAGAGCAAGCAGGCAATCCAGCGTCTATTAATTTCCGGGTTAAAAAAATACATTCACATAAGCATGTGCTTACAAAAACAACTTGTATGCCACATGTTGATTTGAGGCCCACTTGCATGTCTCTGATTGTTTATGTGGAAGATTTAAGATTCATCTTTTATGGTATGTGTGAACATTAAGACACTTTATTACCACAATAGTCAAACTGAATTAGGCCTAAAAGTGTCACACTGCATGCAAAAGACTAGACAAACCAGAAAAAAAATTATAATCTGCATGTGCGAGTTACTGTACTGGTGCAAACAGGCCGATTGTGTTCAGATTCTGATTCAGGGTGAAGGTCTCTAAAATGAGGAAGAGACCCAAGAGGAAGGAAATGAGTTAAGAAACTAATGCGTTAAAACAGAACATATACATAACAGCATGTTCTCTTGTTATATGAATCATGAGGGATGACAAATGAAGGAGTAAATAAAAGACTTACACTTATGTTCTCTATCAGATGTTTTAAGAATTATTTCAATACATTATTTTATTCAGGAATAAAACTATATTAACTATAAATAACAATGTTAACTATAAATAACTTATAGTTCATGTCAACTAAATCTCTTTAATTTGCAACTACATGTCAACTTTTTCTTTACTAACTTTCAGTATTAGTAGACTGGTAGTTTATGGTTAGTAGAATAAGTGGACATATAAAACTTGCAAAGTTACTTAGAGTCAATGACTTGCAAATGTACTTATATTCTATAGAATGTCTGAAGTAAACAATTACACCAGGCAGGATTTTTAAGACCAATATTCCTATACCACTTATTTAGACGAATCTGCGTCTAAAGTGAGAAAGCACGGGTTATGTGCAAGCTGCAGAAATTGGATAAAGTCTTTATCAATTAGCTACAAAAAGGAAATCCACAGAAAACAAAAAAGAAAGGTGGTTGCTGGCCACCAGGTTGGTGTCCACTGCTCAGGATGGTCTAGTTTAATGATTTAAGAGGAAACCAGCAAACCACTTTAAGATCAACCTCAAACTAGAAGAGTGTTTGTGAAACGCATTTAAAGCCAGCAATTTTTGCCATTTTGTTTGGTGACGCTTGAAGCAAAGATATTACACACTTCCCCTTCCCTGGTTGGTCTAAACCATTATCCCATTTGTGCAATTACCTGTCACTTTAACGCTCCCAGTTGCCTCATCTGAACACCTGAAAACAGTGCATATAGCACTGGTCGTGAACCTCTTCCAGTGCTTCAATGTAAATGCACAGCAGAGTCCATCTTGGCGTTCTGGGTGAAAGATCATGGTTGAGACCAACACTGTCTGGTCACTCATCAGTGTCTGGTCACCACACCAATGACACAGGTAATCAAGACCCATTTGTGTGTCCTAACTGTGCTTGTGTTGTGTCTGTGCACCATTGCCTGTGTGACTCAAGGCCAAATAAGTGGGAAATCTTGCCATGAGGTGCTGAATGTGTGTGTGTTTCTGTTTGGTGACTCTCATCTATATTTAACTGACTCTATTATATGATTTGAAGGGCAGGCAGATGTACAGATTGATTTCCAGGCATCTCCCTCATCATTAATGAAGCCGTTTTGCCGAACTTGGTCTTCAAACAGACACACACACAAACTAGATGCTACTCCACCAGTTACTTGGCTGTCCAAACTGGGAAAAATGGGCAAAATATTCCCTCTCTGGCAATAAACAGTGTTGATGTCATTATATGTACTGTGTATCTGAATGGACTGCATGACTAGCGGTTCCAGCAGTCTCAACAACACATGACCTTATCTAGGAAAACACTCACTGAATAGGCATTCAAAGAACAAAACATGTCATCAATCCGCAAAGATCTACCATGACAGAAGATCACATGAGATGGTGAGAAGATGGTCAAGTGAGCCGTGATTCACTTGTTTTCCCAGAACAAGCCATATAGGAAAAAAGGCTTCACTGTTCATGGACCAGTCTTTGCATCTAAACAACTAAGATGACCGGTGACCAGTGTGATTATGTCATCAGAGCTCATCATATTGGCCCCTGTAGAACATATAGGACCTCCATGTCACCCTGCCTCTTCGTTCTCTTTAAATTGTTAATCCAGGGCCATTGTAAACCCTAAGTAAAATGTAATCCTGGGTTATTTTGCCTTTATGCATTACTCTGTACCCTAACAATGCTTTAATCTTTCCTCAAACCACATTCCACATTACATATATCACTACCTACAATCCAGAGGTGTAACAATACACTAATGCCACAGTTCGGTTCATTGCATGATTTTGCCCCTACTAGCCTGTTTAGCTTACCTGTCTGCTTAGTTAGCCATTGGGGCAAATAACCTATGGCATCCATTAAGGTTTCCTCACAGCAACAAGTTCTTAACCAACAAATGTGATCAAAATTATTAAAAGTAATATTAACATGCAAATGTTGTGCAAATTAATTTCAGATGCGGACATACACACACGTTTTACAAATTACAATCAGCCATTGCATTCACAAGGTCGGCACAGGCAAAAAAATGAGGCAAAACCAGGATATTTTCTGCACTACATATTGATTCGGTGTGTTTGGCAAAATGAATGGTCCACGCTTTTTGTCTTCGATCTGTTACCTGCAAGCCACAACTTCTCATTAAAATGTGTACAAATAATAGTATTGAATGTAATTCATTGATTAATAATAATTATGGCCAATTTAATAATAATGTTAAAACAAAACAAGTTAAATAAGCTTTGAAAAAGACACGTATGACTGCTTGTGAACAACAAATACATCCCTCACTTTTCAGTGTGCTCTGACTTTCTGGTCTCTTGGGGAGGTGGCGGGTTTCCTAACACTAAACCCTATTGTGAGCGAGTGTGTGGACATATGCATGAGCATCACCAGGAGGTGTGTGTTTGTGTGTGTGAACACACAGCCGAATGCAGCTCCAATAAGCCACTCAATTTAACAAAGCCCACAGACAGACAGAGATTTTCTTTCATGTGTATTGTGTGTGTAAAGGAGATGGTGACAAGAAACAAGCAGTATTGATTCAACTACGTGGACCATGTTCTGTACTGTTGAAATGCACCTTGTCCTACATCCAGTGGAACGTGTGTACATGCATAGCAGCATAAAAATGTGTGCTGTAATGATAACAACAGAGAGCCCAAAACGTGATTGTGAGACATCATAATACTAGTAACAGTGGGAGTTCTGCATGCTTTGTAGTGAAGTACTATACATATGTATTTGGAACGCGTCCAGAATAAGCACAGGAGAGTATGTTGTGAAATGCAAATTGTATCATTTAAAACCTCTAGGCCAACTTATTTCTTTTAAGGAAAGCTGTGAGGATTCCAGTGACTGAACATCACTTTCTGTTGCTCTTGGATAACTTTCTGCCTATCACCCATAATGGAACAACTATCAAGTACAAACAGCAAGTTAAAGGTTTTGTAAATGCACAAAATTACTAAGTGATAGGGTTTTTGATTGGCTTTAAAAAAGCACTGTGACACCCCTGCCCTAGGCTGGGGGAACAGGTGTGAAACCGGTGTGATTACCAGAACATTCAGTAAGCTGTCGTAGCTGTCATGTAGTAGGGACATATTATGTGTGGTATTCCAAAAAACAACTGAAGGCACCTTTCCGACAAAATAATAATGGCAAAATTGTTAATGAAAATCAGACAACATATTTTGAGATTTAAAACCTAATTACCAAACTTGCATAACACTACTCCATCTATCCTTTGTTCCTGGGGTAAACAACTCCTGCCGGTAAACAAATGACTTTATAAATGACTACAGTGTTTCTGGCCACTAAAAATCTTGCCCAAAAACAGTAAGATGAATCACACTAAGTAGTAGCTGCGCTACCAGCATTGCAAACCTCCTCACAAAAGCATCCTGAAGGCAAGAAAGTAAGTTACACAGTGGTAACTGTGCTCGTGGAGCGTCTGACGTCACAAGCCTCGTGCAATCCTGCCAACTCAGGAGTTAAATTTAGACCATGGGCACTGGTCCCAAACGCTGCAAAACAATGTGATACCACAAGCACTGCTTTAGCTGGAACATACACACACAAACAGCTTCTGGACCCATCCTAAGAATTGGTAAAATGTGAAAACACATGTACTTACACACTTAGTGAAGTTACAGTGAAAACACAGTGACGTCTGAAGAACAGCAGCCTGGCCAAGAGGTGAGTTTGTGCTGAGAATTAAACTTTTAGAGCGTTCTGAAGTTTCTGCAGAATGTAGACACATCCTGTTGTTGGTTCTGCTTTCATACTGGAGTAAAAGGCCCTGTTTACACCTGGTATTTAGATCATTGTTGTGTAATTCAATCACACAATCGATCATCTAATGTCAGATTTTTTACAATTCTATCAATGAAACCTTTGTAGTTGTATGTACCTGTAAGTACCCGTACCTGCATGACTCAACATTGTTTTTAACTCAACAACTGTATTTTCAACAGTGCTTTTAAACAGAGACACAATTCTCAAATAACTGAGAAATGCTGCTTTTCTGAGAGCATGTTTGCATGCTGTGCTTTACCACAGTGAACACAGTAAAACACACGCTTAGACCTTTTAATTCCACCCTTTTCAAACTGCAGTGCATTAACCAATGAACGAAGACAATCACTGTGGGACTTCAAATCGCCTGCAGTGAGCAATGCAACTGTTATTACACAGAATCCACAGGATTATTTCTGCAGTTGAACCTAAGGGACAGTTTTTT
>JAZGTJ010011256.1:0-17142 GCA_036877575.1 Botia almorhae
CAGAGCTGTGGAAGTGTTCACAGCTGTGGAAGTGTTCAGGGCTGTGGAAATGTTCAGAGCTGTGGAAGTGTTCGGGGCTGTGGAAGTGTTCGGGGCTGTGGAAAAATAATTAGCGAAGTCTGAAATCATTCCTTATTTGCTACAGTATATAGTGCACACTATAATATGTCAGCCATCTTGTGCATTTTTAACATGTACATTGTACATTTTAAACTTCATTTTCTTTTTTTAATCACTCTGTCATACCCATAATGCACTTTGTTTGAGTAACATTATTGTAAACTCAAAAAACTGTTTCAGAATTCCCCCTATTATTTTAGTTAGAGCACTGTGGTGTTTTCTATAGTACATACAAGACAGGGAATAAGGCAACAATTTAAGGTGCATCATTTGTGTTCTGTGATTCTGTATGTTATAAAACATAATAGTACAACAGAACTAACCTCAAGATTTCCCACAGCTGAATAGGCTGCAAAGCCGAGCAGGTCAGTTGTGGTCGTGGATGGCTGGTCACACTTTGCACCACTAGGCAGGTAACACTGGTTACTGCTCTTCATAACGATTGTGCTGAGGGCGGGTCCGGGATAGCTCAGAAGAGCCGTGTGATTGGTCACCTGAATGTCTTTCAACCCGAGCTCCTCCCACCGTTGAGCGATGTACCTCACCTTGGACACCTCATTGAGAGCTGACAAGCTGTCAAAGTCCCTGTGTCAGAGCAAAAATATAACAGAAAAAACATCAATAAATACATCCAGAGTAGAGTAGCGCTTAACTGAGATTTGATGAATATGCGCGAGTCTCATCATCATTAGCGTAATTAGTACATTGTTGACTTTAGGCTGACATTTGTTTTCCTCAAAGGTATTTACATGGTCTGTTGACGTGAAACTACAGCTAGAATCCTAGGACAGTAATGCAGAGAGGGTCTCCATAATTCATATTCTGGACAAGCCTCAGTTAATGTAACTGATGAATATGGCAGCACGGTGAATCAATTGTCTCCTGAACAAACGGATGCGCTATTAAAAAAGGATTGCCGTGAGAGAAAGTAAATTAGCAACAGACGGTTAACCATGAGAGGAAGAAGCGGAGCACTACTAAGGTGCTGCGGCAGCCCGGCGGGGCTTTTTTTTACCCGTCACGGCACGTAGAAGAGGCACAAAGAGAAACATGTTGTTATCTCGTAACTTTCAAACTTTGAGAGCGCGCGAGTCCATCAGTATGCTGAAACTCACTCTGTGATTTTATACTGTAGCACAGCACGCCTGCCCGTTCTTTCAATCTTCAAAACAAAATTAATTGAAGTGTAAAAGAAAGCCAGGAGCCTCCAGAGACTATAAATCATTTAACTGCAGTTTTGTTTCTAGCCGCTTTGATGAATATGCGGTCGTCAACAACCTTGATCATCGCCGCATGACATTAACAATATCCGTTACCTAAATGCATATTGTGAAAGATTCTTCCATAATAGCAAATAGATGTCATATCATAAAACTTTTTTCAGGTCTACACTTTGAAATACCCGTTTTATTGTCAGAATGACAAGAAAAACAGAACATTTTGTATCGCCTCACATAAAACATACAGAGTGAATCCTGATCTATCGTCTGGTTCGCTTCAAGCTGTGAGCATTTTCCACACATTACAAACGTTCTTTATAAGATTCAATTCTGTTTTGCAATCCTGTCAACACTTTTTCTCAAAATGTCAGATTTAAGCCAGGCAAAAGCATATGAGAGAACAATGTATAGTTTCACAATCCTGATAAACTGAAAAATGTCATGCATGGAGAGAAAACAAAGACCAGATGATTTTGGTTACATTTACCAGACATTTTCCCAGTCATTTACCAGCCTCAGAATGCAGACGATTGTACATTGAGAATCAACATTATCGTCTAGATACAGAAAACTCAGCAGATAAACTTCAATTGCTATTTATCTCAAATGAAAATTCTTGGAATTATCATGTTGTTGAAAATGCACCACAGTTAAAGCGGCAAGTCGATTTTGAAGTTTGCTACTAGCTTCTCAAGCACCAGACTCATTCAATAATTCAGGAGAGTGGACAAGCAGGCTGGCCCCCGTGTTCAGCCCAGTGTAACCTGACAGAGTGTGTCCAATCCCTTGTGGCTGTGCATGGGTGCCTAGGTAATCTAATTAAAAGTGTGCTCTGCATGAGTGAAGAGGATGACCTCTCCTTACCTCTCTCAGGTAACGCCTCTCCACTCCACTGCAGTCAACCCAAGACTTTAATAGCAACCTGGGTTATTTATTTATTGAACAAAAATTCTCCAAACATTTGTGTGACCAATTAAAAAAATTACCAGTTTGAAACAAATTACAAAGAAATCTCACTTGTTAAATTAGTATGTGTCTACACTGTTTATCTGTTAAAAAGTTTGGGTTTTAGAAAAATGTATGCATTTAAATGTGATAAGCATGGAAAAAATTGATTATTAATGCCTTTTAATAACACATACCTACTTTATTTTATTTAGTTATATTTATTTAGTATTTAAGTTATTAACATATTAATATCTAACAGATCAATTGATGAATATTCAGATATGTTTATACTTAAATATAGAAATTAAAGTTTAATTACATTGTTAATTCCAATCCTTTAACAAATGACCTGTCAATCATGCAATTATATTATGTGATCAAATTATGTAATATAATAATTCTGTTAAAATGCTTTTTCAAAAAATACAAAGCTTACACAAACCAAAAAATATATATATATAGGACACAGTTTAAGCATTGTACAAGTAAGCATTGTACACTCACTCACTCACTCAATACTGTCAATACTGTGCCAATAAGGTCAAACCACTGAACGACCATTCGACCAATCACAGAAGAGATCAGAAACACTGCAGCTAATCATTATGTGTGAAAGCTACTGGACACAGCTCAAGTAAATTCGATTCCTTGAGTTCAAGCAGGTTTTGTGGAGTGCGGTACCCTTAACGGCACGACCTGATGACTGATCCTCTTGAGTCCGGAGAAAAGATCAGTCACTGTCTCGCACAAGCCCAGCTTGCTAGCAGACGCCACTGGCTAGGAAACAGAGACACTCCTGAACCCTCGCAATGGCAGATCCTTAATTCCGCACCATCTGTTACTGAGACTAATATAGACATCAGGAGACTAGCCCTGTTCTTCTGTCAAGCAGCAAAATCAGCTATTTTACACAGGAAACCTGTCAACAAAGCAACTAGATGAAGCCTCATCTCTCCAAGCTTCAAAGCAATTATCCTATCAGCCTGAATATACTGATGTCAAACAGTCGCATACACTATAATTCGCTTTGTTAGAAGGACGCCTCTGAATGGTGCCTTGGTGGAAGCAATTTCTCATCTTTATGTTGAGCAAATATGGGAGGAATGGAGGTATGAAGCCCCGGTCTCTTTAATTTAAGACCTTTAATTAAATACGGCTGAGTGGAGATGACTGACAGCTGATGGATCGCGCAGGTGGTCACTTGGGTTTTGCTCGGCTGAGGCGAGTGGGCTTGACACAGGCTGCCTGGGTGGCTACTGAAGTGTGGCAGCGCTATTATGGATGATAATACTGGCACTATAGCGAGTCCCACACCAGATAAAAGCTCTTGGCTTTTCTGTCCCCCTGGGGTCCTTGAAGGGCCCGTAGTGTGTTAGAGCGGAAAAAAGATAGTAGATATCCGTGCAAGCTTTTATTCTGTAGAAATGTGTCTGACCCTTCCATCCTTCACAGCAACATTTCCAAAGCCCTGATTTTACTCCGTCTGTTCAGAAAAAGAAATGCAGATCAATTTGATTTGATCTTTATGTTCCAGGGAAACTCTGGAAACTCTTTTCACTGAAATTTGCATTTGGTATTTTAATTACAAAGTCAACACTATAGCTTACAAATATTTCTGCTTCACACATACAAATCCTACAAATGTCAGCCTGAAATCATCACAGGCCATGGTAATTGTTTAAATGTGTTTGCATATTCTGCAGTGTTAATGCAAAAATGCTAATTATTGGTTTCCGGCCACTTTCCATAATGGAAACGGCTTGAAAAAAACATGTTGAGGAAAATGCTGCATGATGCAAATGTATGTTTCATAGCTTGTGAAATTCAGGAACTATAGCAGAGCACACAGAAAGAGAATAGAGAAAAAGAAAGATATGCAAATATACTTTGATAAAGTTCTTATAAAGCAAAAGGAAAGCATGAAATTTTAATATCATGAATATGCTTTTACAGCATCTGTAGTGCTCTTTACACTAGCATTCAGGTCACTAAACATCCGGTTCAATTGTGTTCTCATCTAAAACAAGCAATGAAGAAAAAGAGATTCGTCTTCTACCACATATGTTTGGTTTTGTCAATTTCTACAGTAATCATTACATACATCTTAAAATTAAATCGAATTGGTACTTAATTAAACCAAATAAATTAAACAGATTAGATTAAAATAAATTTAATAGATCAAATTATTTCAAAAGAAGTCTGATAGGTAACAGGGTTGCAAATTTAGCCTAAATAAGCTGCCAGTCACTGGTGCTTTGTAACCAACTACCTTTATGCTAGGTTAAGTAAATAACATATATACTCATTAGGTCACTGTGTTAGTTAACAACTTATCCAGCATACTATATCTAATAGCTCCGGCAACAGAAACAACAAAGAATTTGTTCCTGTAATGTGTTCAAATTTGTCATGGAGTTGTATAGTTTACTGCATTTATGGTAATGTCAGATGCTGACTTACACAGTGTGGAGAGAAACAAAACAGTGAACTTTCCTTGAACTCGGCAGAAATGTGATAAAAGGAAACACTTGTCTGGCAAGATGGAGGCCGGAACAGATATTCGTACATTCACATCAGTAATGCAAAAACAATGCTCAAGTGCATCTGTGATCACCTTCTGACTCTGAGTGGATCTGTTATAAAGACAGGCCCATATATAACTGGACTTATGATGATAAACGGATAAACAGAAAGGTGGAGAACATCATTTATCATTTTTCCTTTTGCTTGAGTTCCCCATTATGTTGATAAATGTTTTCTTAGATATAAACATAGACCTTCAGTCTTTTAATTAATTTTCTCCCAGTTAGAGTTACAGAAATGATTGCAATGTGTTATTTAGACAAATTAAGCTTTAAAGTTTAGTGACTGACTTTTAAAAGGTTAAATCTTGTAAAATTCGGGTTATATTTTAAATAGTTCAATGAGAATACCGCTTGGTGAATGTTTACCAACAATTTAGCACTGTTGACATTTTGACAGTATTTCAGACACATTCTTCCAAAGTGTTAACAGGTGTTTAGTTTAGGTTATGTTACATGATTACCAACACCTCTTTTGTTGACCATTTACTAGACATCCCAAGTCCACCCCAATTATACATTATAGCAATGTATGTATAAACAGTGGGAACTGAGAAAATGAGAGATAAGTTCACACATCTTGACACAAGCATAAAGGAGAAAAACTAAGGATAGAAACAATCAAAGGATGAGAGACATAAAGATTAAATGTTACACTGAGAGAAAGAGAGAGATATGTAGGAGCCAGTATGTGGTGCCTCTGAAGACACAGCTCTCCTGGCACTTAATAGTTAATAGTTTGTTGTAGTGTTGACCTTCTTCCACCCAATACCATCATTACACAGCTGCTGAACAGCAGGGATCTTTAAATGAAATCTAAGACACTGAACATGGGAGCGAGGCCACACTGAAACACACACGGTAAGAAACGCTAAACTCAGTAGGATGTTGACAACTGGTTAATGGCCTCATCATATACGATAAAAATAAGATTAAAATGAAAAAAGTACACACCTCTTGTCGCAGTGTCTCGCACTACCCAGCCTATCGAACAAACTCCTTTTGGCACAACCATGATGTTTTCAGTGAGACGATACTGGCCTTTGACACACATCTCACTATAACTCAAAGAACAGCCTGTATGCTGGCATCCAGACAAGCCAGTATGTGAAAAGAAGAGAAGTTCCATTCCCCGCTCTAGGGATTACTGGAGCTTCTGCCCTTTGGCCAAGCTTTGGCTCACAGCTTTACTCTCTCCCTGTCTCTCTTTCTCTCACTTCCTTTTTTTAGTTTTGTCATTTGCCATGGTTACAGTTTTACACTGAGAAACTTACATGGATGCTTTTGAATCCACTGGACTGTGTCTGTGTATATAGGCTAGTAAAACTACCTTCTGTAGCAGTTCATCAGTGAAACTGTAATATTATGTCTGTCTGGCCATCCATAAAATAAACATTCATGGTAGGTTATAGATCTATTTAAGTAAGTGGATATTTTTATATATTTTATTGTTCAAATAAAATATATAAAATATCTTTGGTTATATTACCTGTTTATTAAAGGTAAAAAAAAGAACATGGGTAAAAATAGCAAAGATAAGGGTGACATCACATTAGAACTTGGAACATGGGACTGAAGCCTAAGTAAAAGATTTAAATAAATAAAAGATTTCTTTGGTAAAAGATTTCTTAAATACAGTATCTGTAAGTGTATCACCGAAACCATGATCTGCAGATGTTTTATTCTAATGCGAAAAATGAAAATTAAATACATTTGTCTCGCACGCCGTCCAGGCAAAAATCCAGAACAGGAAACATTCAGTCTTTTCACAAAATAGATAACTGGCACACCTTCATCCACAGTGATCAGATCCACCGGTCCCCAGACTCCCAGCTATAGCCCTCGCCAGGAACACATGCAGATCAATAAAACAACTGTGAAATTGGTAAAAGTTTTGGGGCTGTAATTACCATTATAAATCAATTGTTCGTAAGCATAAACTCTCTCCACTGCGAGTCCACTCCCAGCTCCCACATCTCTATTCATCTTTATGAGAATGCTGTAATTGGTTTAATTCTTTTCCTGAGTTTTAATTACTAATTTCACAAAACTGTGATGCAGAGATGGAGAGTGGGTTGCAGGTGCATAGAAGCACAAACTCTATGAAGTAACATTTAGTGTAAAATTATCCCCAGAAGTTCAGAGCGTCGCAGATGATGTCACCGTGGAACCTTTGTGTGTTTTCCAGCTCTGAGAAAGCTCGGTAATAAGCACGGTTATAAATCATTTTAATCACAAGTATATCCTTGGGAATGTGCAGCAATAAGTAGTGTGTGATCGATTGCAGGGCTAATGCGAAAAAGGTCCTTATTAATGTTATGATGTCTTAATTGCCTAAACAAAATTGAAGGAAACAGTAAAAATTGACTGTGGTAAGAAGAGAAACGGCAGATGCATGCTGATGTGTCCCTATGCCCTGACTGCATGTTAATGTGGCTAGATGTGAGGGAGGAGTCGTGTGAGTAAGTGTACGTGTGTGTGCACAGGTGATTGATGGTCTCAAAACCACAGCCCTGTGTGAAATGCCTCAGGGACCCGGTCATAAACACACAGCCCTGGCTAAGCAATGTATCTGAGACTCTGACATTCCGCCTTTTCCCAATATTCTCCTTATCCCCGCTCCTTTTTTTTTTACCATTTTTTTCCTCTTTTCCGAGATTAAGTACAGGTCTCCGACACACGCACATAGTCATTTTTGTCCCTTTCCTGCTTCGGCAGCGCATTAGCACCAGAGGCCGCATTAAACACCCATGTGTGCGTGTGTAACAGAGGACGCATGGATCAATGAATGCATAAGGGGATTAGGGCTTTCATGAGACTATTAGCACTTCAAACAGGCAAACAGAGAAGCCGTGACATGGCACGGTGTAAACACAAAAATGGCGGAGATTAGACGGGCAGGTGAGGGGAGGTGAGCAGCTTCCTGTGTGAGGGGGTCACTGTTATCACCGCCCGACACACATTGCCCGTCTGTGTGATCAGTATAAAGGCTTTGGAAAAAAATATTGTACAAATTACTGAATGTTAAAGACTTTTCAGCTAACAATTTTGTAAGGTTGTAATTTTCATTAAGACATTTGTATTAAAGAACATAAATATTACAAATGTTATTTTGAAAGTTCTAGGAATGTTCAAAACATCTATTTTTTAGATGTTGTATTACCATTATTGCTATTATATTATATATTATATATATATATATATATATATATTTGATAACTTTGAAAACACTTTTAGAGAATGTTAGCCAATGTTTAAGAACCTTCCCTGTTAGGCAAGTTGTTATATAAACAGTGTACAAACTGGTGTCCCAGAGCAAACCAGCACAAACCTATTGGAGACCCATTAAATATGTTAGATAATATATTATTTAATGTACATTGTATCCAGACTTAAAAGTAGCTAGCCTAAATTTAAGTTGGTAGAAAACAACCCAATCGGTCCTATTTAATCCCTACTCAATAGAAAGTGTCCGAACTTCTCCTTTTTTGTTTCAGTGACAGAGAAAGCTATAGAGGGAGGGAGGGAGTGAACCGCAGAGAGAATAGGGGCTTCAGCACAAGGATATACTCTGAGGGCACATAAAGGATGGAGAGTTCTTCAGTTTTCTCCCTAATCTCACAGCTGGTTCTCTTACAAGCCTTAAAGTGTGGAGGTGACACTCTGTTTAAACTTTACTGTGTCCCTGCATCAAGATTTGATGCAGTTAACCTCACAAACTCTGGCAAATCCAGTAATTAGTTCTTGCTTAAAAGCTGTCATTGTTTCAACTGAGTATCTTGTAAACATGACTTTGTTTCCAGGCAGACTGCCAGAAACTGGGTAGAAGCCAGCCAATCAGATGGAACTAATGACTTAGTATGCGTCAGTTTTGTGCCCAAACATCGGACAACCTGTTGATCATGGTTTATTATCCCTAAAACATGTATGTATTGAAGTGCATCATTAGTATATTAAAGACAAATAACAGAAAATGCATTATAGACTAACTTTATTACAACTATTGAACGAATTTCTTAATAAATGTCCATTTGATACAGAATCTGTTTTGGTATTTGTCTCATTATGCTGTAATACCTCTATTAGTTTCAGATATTGTGTGCTAATCTCTTCATCATTCTAAAGGAACTCATGTGGCCAGGTTCAAGGCATGCTACAATTGACTAGAACCCTCCGGGAACCTGTTTCAGCTCTGCAGAGAATTAATCAATGTCGTCATCAAGGAAGCAATTAAAACCCAGGGCTAGGACAGGAATATTACCAACAAACTATGTTCGCATGAAATGATGACAAAAACACATAAACACTAGCACACAACTGAGTAGAAGGGCCACAGCCTCAAAAAAGGCCTTGTAAACTTATTACAGCTTCTCCCAGCCAATGAAATAGCACACATGAGCTAACAAGGTTATTCCTGTAGATCACATCTAAATCTTCTCTGCAAACTCTCTCATCTTCTCGCATACAAGGGTGTAAGCACCCACCACAAGTTCTGCTTGTGCCCCTTTAACATAAATATGTTTTTCCCATTGAAAAAAAGGTCAGGTGATCTCTTAGAAAACGCTCGTGCTGTTTTACAGAGAGAGGACAGTATAAGTGGGTACGCAATGTGCTCTTGCATCAACACATGGAAAGAGTCTCGAGAAGGTTCTGTTCTCAACAAGGGTGATGAAATGTCTGCTTGCTAATATAACAAAAGTTATCAGGCGGATGTCTTGTTAAAAAGTGTCACCGCGAGGGACAGTTCCTTATTATGTCTTTTGGACACAATCACTTTCTTTCTTATTCTGACAAGCCGGGATAAAAGCATACTTTTTGGGCTCATTATAAGAAGGAGAAGACATCTTACTTTGGAGGGTTAGAAAAAGGTTTCTTTGATTTAAGGTCTATGAGTAAATCTGGGCTGCTGCACATAAGAACCAGCATGTCTGTGGTTTTAAAAAATCATATAAAACTTGTACAAGCGGGGAATCAATTCAAAATAATTTGGATTCATTATGTAGATCTAAATTATATACCATATTCCCTGTAAACAGGTTTTCGAGTGCCCTTACAACCTCTATCTTACTCAAATGAGCAACGCTGCTCTTTTTTGACACGGCAGTAAATACTTCCTGTCTTGATGGCCTAGATAGATATTTTTGTATGTGGCAATCGCAATCAATCTCATAGCCCTTAAGCTATGCACACTTCAAAAGAGAGCACTACATGGGGTTTGTCATTGCAGCAGCACAGAGGATATATTAGCCCTGGGGTGAAGGTTGCCTCTCTAGATGTAGGAGAACAAGCAAGATGCTCTTTCGCTCTAGGCAGGCACCTTAACAACACTCTCTAAATATCTAGAAACCCAAACATCCGGATACACATGAAGAGAAAGATGTGGGTGAGTTTCTCATCTCCAGCAATGTCTCCGACGTTATGAAAAATCTATTGGCAGGTTCCACAGGTTTAAAAAATCTGGATTCTGATTTTACGTCAATAAATGTGGGAAGGAAGATCAAGACTGTATCTATCTGTGTATCTACAAATTTTTACAAAGAGTTACTTTTAAAAGTAACATGTTTAATTTCATATTAGTTTATAAAAAGAAATTAGTCATTATAAAAAGTAACCGATTTACAGTTATGTTTTGCTACTTTTTTATTTGACATGCTATATTTGGTTGTAGACAACTTTTTGTTCCTCCAGTTTGCAATGATATACAAACAACAACATGAAATTATGCATTTCCCAAATTTTTAATGCAACATTACTGTTTTGTTTCTCACTCCCATGCACACCTGAACTTCAGACAGAGCAAATTCACATACTGTTCTGAGAAAACACCTACATTCTGTTATTTTGTCTACTACAAATAGCACATACACCTGGATTCCACCAAAGCATTCTACAGGAAATTAATTATGTAGCCTACAATACTTGAAATGCATTACCAGCAATATTTTTTCTTAAGTCAGCACTTGTAGACTTCCACGTTGCCAAAACTCAGATCACAATGCTAATCTAGGCTTGCTGAAAACACAGCGATAGGAAAACTGTACCAGATCCTGATTACAGATCCTTAATGCCCAGGAGAAACATTAATACTGCTGCTTAAATGAGCCAGCATTGGATTCCTACGACGGTTGAGGAAATATCATGTATTTGTTCCAATTGGCCTGAGAGCTGTGTGCATGTGATTGTGTGTATTTCAGAAAACGAGCGAGAGAGAGAGAGAGAGCAATTTCTTATGCAGTTTTCTGCTTCCTCAAGGCTTAGATGCAAGACGATGCCTACTGTATACTTTCCTGCCTCCTAGTTAATAAACACAATCAGACACTGTCCTGGATCAGGAAGTCCTTAAGATCATCTGATATCTCTGAATATCAGATGTCTGCTCAGTTTCAACACTACATAAGAGAGAATATAAATTTAGTTCAAATCACCAGTTTTGAAGTTCACTTCAGCTGATCACACGTGTGACCAACCTGACAATTATTAAAAGCACATACTTGTTTAAACACAGTCAAACCTTTTGTCTAATTAGGAAGTATGAACAAATATAATGCAACAAATATACAGTATATCCATATAATGGAAATTTACTTTTGAAAGTAGAATTCACAAAAATTACACTTATTTTAAGAGGGTTATGCACTAAGAGTTTGAAATCAACATACAAACCAACTGCTAGAGAAAACAAAAACTCAATATAGCCCTCGTTTTTGTCTCCTTATGCTGTTCAGCATCTGCCTGGATTCACCACAGCGCCCTCTAGTGAGATTACCACTTAATTTACAGCGGAATAATAGCAGCCTAATACAGGACAGGAGAGATGCAGTAACCATATGCAACTTAAGGTTAAACAGCACCTACTGTAGAAAAATGTATCTCTAAACACTTCTAGATCATGTCACATTGCCAATAAGGTTTTCAATTTATTTGTGGAAAAAACTCAGACTAAAATATCAGGCTATAATTACTGCATAAGATGTATAGGATGTATTTGATAAATAACCATTATTTCAATTCTCAGAATTTGCCTATGAAAATGGTTTATATATTAAAATAAATAAGTAACATAGCTTTTCTCTGGGAAAAAATAAAATTTCTTCTACTGTGTCTTTGTACGATCTAATTAGCAGAACCCCGCAGCTCCACAGAGAGAACTTTAATCCAAATTATTTTTAAAAAAGCACCCTGCCACAAGACTGTTGTCTGATGAACAAACAACTTTTACAACATACCTGAGATTTTCTGTAGAACTAATTCTCCAAAATCATTTTAGTTTGTTTTTAGGCTGTGCCTGAACTAAAACTCAAAAGTACAATTACAAAAGACTCACAAAAAAGCACGTGGTCAAAACAAATGTGTCTTGTAACTAGTTTAGTGTTTTTATAATCGGTTTTAGTTTTTTTAGCTTTTAAATCGAGTCCCTGTCTTAGCATCAACATGTCCCCTTGTGTGCAGATGGTATACAGGTTTTCCTATTCAAAGTTTAACAGTCCAGTGGAAACCAGAGAACAGTTCAATTGCTACAGCTGCAATCATGTCATCCTATTTTTATAAAACAGAGACAGAGCTTATTTTTTCTGTGATAATGTATTAAAACAGGAAGTTGGGGTGGGTGTACTGTCTTATAGGCCTCAAAGTCCACAATCATCACAACTTATTTTGATTTCATAAGGTCTTTAAATAAGTCATGCCAATAAAAGAGAATGAACAGAAACACACACTGACAAAAAGCTTTTTTTCATCCAACATCCATTGCACATCAACCAGAATATTCCAATAAAGGGATAATTAATGTCTGTGAATTAGAGATATAAAGGGAAAACAGCTTTATGTTCTTAACGCCAGTGCATATAAGAGCAGAGGGACTGTTATCATGTCAACACATTAAATACATGTTGGTCTGAGACATGTTGGCTGGGTTCAGCGGCCCGACATTGGTTAATATGACAAGCCAGTGATTCGGCTGACATGGAAGAGCAATAAAAAATGGATACACAATCTGTTTGTCGTTGGCGGTGCTCCACCAGTCTCCCTGGTTCCCCTCATCTCTGTGTTGACTTGTACTTCCTGCTCTATAGCATCATGAAGTTGGACTCAGGTTGACAAGAAATAGAGCATGAAATGTCATCTTCTCAAAGAAATACTAGCCCTAAGCACAGTATATACTGCATTTTTTGAAGAGTGTATAAAACAGAATGAAGCATGTGACGATAAATGTTTGAAAAAGTAAGTATGCATCCTGGCAGAGTAAATGCTTTTGTCATAAAGAACTAAATTTAAAGAACTGAGTATTTTTTTTTTAAATGGCCTAATTTTTCAACTTATGACATATATATTGAGAAATAAGTATTATAGTCAATAAATATTTGTTATGTTATGTCTAAAAGTTCATGTGAATTTGTGTTGATCATTAAGCAGGGACGCTATGGAGCTTTGGAAGCCTGTCTGAAACCAGCTTCCATACGAGGTGCCTTTATACACAAAACACTGCCTGTGAAGTCACTTGATTAACTGGGCAGTGAGGCAATGAGGCAGCTGCATCACGTGTTAGACACAGCCACCATGTGCTCTGCTGTATTCTGCATACTTTGGCAAATTAAGTAGGTCATCTGAGTATTCCAATAATACTGATTCATGGTGCACATTATAAATACTTTGTTATACAGTATGTATACATATACTAGCTTGTAAGGCTACAGAAAGATGTGTCAACAAGTGTGAACTGCTCTGGACAGTGTGGACAGATGTAAGCGGTTGATATAGGTCTGTATAAGAGCTTCTGTGTGGGGGTTTCTTTCAAAGCCATCTGAAGGACACCTGACTTCCACTCAGCTGTGTGCTGCCCCTCGGATCTGACCTTTGTCTGAAGACTGTCAATCTTGTCAAGTTGTAACAATGTTAGAGAACATGAGCTTTGTGTGGTTTGACCTTACAGAGATGAAGGCATGTATGTGAGTGTGTGTGGGAGGAAAAGACAGTTTTTGCAGCTTAATTTTTCATACCCAGTCTAAATCAACAGTACAGCGTGACGTTCATGCACAGAAACATTAAAATAATACCACAGAGGTAGACAGTGACTGGATTCTCTCATATGTCAGGGGTTATAATTAAGGTCAATACATTTCTATAAAGCTATTGGAAATTATATTCATTGTGGAAGAACTCTCTACAAATAAAGCAGAAACAGTTCTCTATTCTGCACTTTAGACTGAAAGCAACAAACGCTGATGGAGCCACTGCAGAATGTCTTTCTGGTGCATAGCTACATTCTGTCATTACGCTGGCAAATGCTGCAGTTCTAAAGCAAAATTTATACGCCTCATTCACACTACGCAGACACACACATTTACACACACAGACAAACACCTGTGTAAACAGATGTTCCATGGCATGGGAACAGGTCTAATTCCAAAAAGTTATTTTTTGAAAAACTCTCAAACGCTCACAAACATCAACATTTATTCAAGGGCGATTGAATTGTGCTAAGAAAACCACAATTAGCACAAAAGGGTGTAATACAAAAAAACACATCTCAGTTGGTTTATTTCTGTCACGGTTTAAAGTTTATACAAAGGCTGAGGTTCAAACTATTAAAACAATTTATATAGCATCTTTCGAGACAAGAATTTATCCTTATAGCGTTTTTACTGACAAACGTTCAGACATAGTGTGCCAGAAAACGTCACGATTCTAGCATCAGACTGGCGTTAATTTGATATGAAGGTCAAAAAAGGAGAAGAGATAACTTCACTATGTTGAAAACATTATGCTGTTATCTGGATGCTGTATCCTGTGCACTTCTTTTTATCTGAGATCTGTGTGCACGCTAAATAAAGAGGTAAGTATCCAGATGACATTGCCTCTGGGCTGATCTGGGGACGCTCTCCTTATCGGCATACTGAATATCTGATCTCTGTTTCTGGCTGCTGGAAAACCATATTAACAAATATTAAAAAAAGAACCAGAGAAACAGGGAAAAATGCGAGTTTCTTAGAGTTTCTTGAGGGTGGAAATAGAGCCCAACAAGAAAAGCATTTAGGCTAGTTGGAATGGTACTACTATATATATGTCTGTTTCAGTTTGGGCTTAATCAGTAATTCCAAGGTTAACCTAAACCTACAACACTATGGGTGCAACCCAAACCATTCACTGTAAGTTTCATCCAGCCAGACTGTACTAGGGTACAGCTATGTGGTACGATAATGGGGCATTTGCACTTTGTAAGGGTCATGGTGGGTGCAGCACTGGTGGAGGCCAGCATGAATTATGGGAGTCTTGCCTGCATGTGGCAACCATTTGGAGCCTGGATGTCACCCTCCTCCTTAATAACTCTCCATGACCTGGAGAGAGTCACTTTGGTAATCCTCTGATAAATCAATGTCTGTGTTAAATGTCACCGGCCTTAAAAAGAGAGGCTGACTGAGAGGATTTCCAAAGACCTCCAACGCCCCACAATGCACCTGCACACTCAGTGACAAGTAGTTTTAATAGTTTTTCAGGCTGGAACAGCTCGGGTTCGAGCCCCATGCTGTGGTTCACTCTCGCCGCTTCATTTTAAAGAAAAAGTTCATTACTTAAAATAGCTGTTCCCCTGCTATGCTGGCAGACTTAAAGACATGAAGGAAATCACTGACCATTGTGCCAGAGATGTGAGGGTTGACTTATCATCTCATTTAATAAGTGAAGAAAGGCACAAAACCAATCATTTCTGTTTTCTTGATATATTTCTGAATCACTGAAAACATTCTGATTCATTCAGAGCAATTTTACAAATTGGTTCAAATGCTCCATCCCTCATAACGTACCTTTCAGTCATCTTATGTTTACTTATCATATGCACTGTTTGATAACTGCTGATATTTAAAACCTTTTCTACCAGTCTCCCGACCACCCCCGTCTGAACTATCAGCACACTGTGTCTTAACATTGTGACTGATTGGTCACATAACATTTATCACTCAATTGGCTCAAAAGCTTCTGTTGTACCCTTGAGCAAAGATGGCAAAATTTACATATCGTACATCCGGTACAACTGCCATTGAGATGAATGGACAGGCTAACTGATAACCTTCTCCCTGTATTTTATTTCTAGCCTCTAGTTCCCATGAATTCCTAGATAGCCAAAGACAATGACAAGATTTGTTGGCCCTTTTGAGGATCATAAAAGCGGCAGTGCGCACCCAGAGCATTGTGTTCACCACAAAGACAAGAGAACACTGTGGACCCTTGTTATTTCACAACCACCCACATTTGAGAAAGGATTAAATATGCCATGAGGAAAAGAGCAAAAGACACAACTATGAAGCATAACCCAGCTGTCTGATTCAGTTTAACTCCACCTAAAGCTGAGGAAGAGACCAGCATCCTATTTTCCTGGAACTGACAATAAGAAGAGGTTACACGGATACTTATTAGAAGGCTGTTGTAACGCACAGGTTATTAATATTGATTTCCTCCTCAGGGAATATCAATTCTGTTCCACTGCTGCATACATATTCTAATGATGGGACTTAGCCTTCAAAGAAAAGCCCACTTTAGATTCAGAAAACTGCAGAATTCGTGGAACACGAGCTGTACCCTTATATAAACAAGATAAGGTTGCAATGAAATTATCAAGTCTAATACACGCACATGCATCGGTATTGACAAATCATCACAGGCCGTATCTGCGTGTTCTCTTATTGCATTTCCTCTTCACGTGCAATCATTTGCAGCAGCAAACATGCAATTATTGATACTTCTGTCACACAATAATAGCATTGTTCTGTCTCCAGAATGGAACATGTTGACACCCAATTGTATCATTATTCAATTCCCATGGTGTTTCCCGGCGCAAGCAATGCAGGCTGCAGCAATTCTTAAAGTTTGGCGCAATATTCCCAGGATGGTATGCGGTGCTATTTATTCAAAAGCATTCAATCATAATGTCACATGTATTATAGAATGCGTTATTTCTCGAGGTTTCCAGTCTGTGTTACAATGAAAGGTATTCCATATTTTCCTTACAGATGAGGGCAGTTTATCTCACTTTATGAAAGTTGTTATGAGGGGAGAGTTTTATCATATGGAGGAAAGGTGATAACTGCTCCAGGGAGGCTGGAGGTTATGATTAGCTGTTTTTTTGGACACTTATAGCTATATGTATCTGTATATATTTAACTGCCCTCTGTTTTAAAAATACTGACAGTGAGATAACAACAAAGAAAATGAAAAACAGGTTTAAAATGCATTTTAGTATAATTATTAAAATAAATGACTAGTAGTCTATCATAACAGTA
>JAZGTJ010011257.1:0-17141 GCA_036877575.1 Botia almorhae
AACAACAACCAAGGAGATGCAGCACTATCAACATGCCGCCATATTTGAATTCAGCACTCAGATCTTTTTGTCTACATGGATATGCATAACAGTCGCTAAATAATGTCTCAAAAATGTATTATTTTACTTTAGAAGACATATATTAGCCCACTGGAGTGATTTGAATTTGTTTAAGCATAGATGGATGGATGGATTTTTTTTTATATATTTCTGGTTTGGCCCATTATACAACTAAATTAGTATTTATGCTACAAAAATCACCATCTCATCACTGGACTGTTCTCCATTTTTCCCAACCTTGGACGCCAATAATGGCCGCTTGCAGTTTTGTTCTTGACGATATAACTTATAATGAGAAAATGCATGAAATGAATGCAAAATAGTAACACTTGGTGTCAGATGTCGGACCCCAATCTATTTACCTTCTAAAACCAATCAATACTTTTAATTTGGCAAATAATTCTGACAGAAGTTAATTTCTTCCATACTTTCATACTGAGGACAAACTGGTCAAATCAGATGTGTGGATGTTAGATTTTACACATCTCCCCTCACATATATACTTCTGTCTGTGCCAAATGTCTGTGAAATGACCTGATAACTAACATATCCTTCAAAATCCTTCAAATCCTAATGATCTTACTTTTCTTATAAAACACAGAAATAACTGATAACTTTAACAATAAAAAATAATTCGTTATTTAGTAATTAATAGTAACCATCTGATCAATAATTACTTTGTGGTATGTCCTTACCTTTTAGCAGTGGCCTTTTGGACAGCAGTGTGGGCTGCAAATGGCTGCTCTAAATGGCTACAATAAAGACAACATGATCTCCAAGGGCACAATGATTTATTACATGGATGGAGTGAGGCACGTGTTCGTGGACACAATTGATTTTTAAGCCGAGCTTCGTGAGGGGGTTTGTAGACGTTGACATGCAGCTCGGGCACAAGGCAGTGACATATGACATCCAACCCCATGTGTAAGTGGAGGAGTGTGTGTGTGTTTTTATTTGATCAAAATGAAGTCCTCTTTCCATAAGATTATCTTCACAGCATGTGCTGTTGGAGTGTCTGATGAATCTGCCAGTATTGGCTCTTAACACTGTCACACTCTGTAGGAAAGCCTCTCAGCTGGCTGGAATTTTAACTCCGGGTGCTGATCTCTGTAAGCTAGGCTGTTAAGTAGCAGTATGGGTGGCTATCTCGCTTAGACCAGCTTGACCTAAGAAAGCCTGTCATTTTACTCAGAGACCGTTAAAAACGCTACGTTACATGTCGCACATATGCGCTATTTAGTGTTTCTGTAGTCTAAAGAAATCTGTGTAGTAATGAAAAGCCTGAATGAATCATGTAGGTATTAGGTCTGGTGCATTATATGCGTGGCGTATGTGTGTGAGTGAGTGTGTGTCCGGACTCTTGTGGCAGCTGCATGCACCATCAGGCAGTAAGTCTCCACTATGTAGGTCAGACTGCATGGAAGGAAAAAAGATCTATGTTTGCCTAGATGAATAGAACCAACACTATAAGTTCACTTGCTTATTTATTCCATGCTATTTGAATTCAAATGCTGACACCTGCCTTGAAAAGTTTTCTGTGTGTTTAATTGTGTGCTTGTGTGTTCTATTAAAGATCATGTCATAGAAATTGTTTTACAGTAATAGGGACTCCCCTGGGGGTGTATACAAGCAGCTTAAGCTTCAGGGAACTCTCTGGAGAGACAGGGCTTTGTGTGTGTGTGCAGGTGTATGGATGGTGAAGGTCAGAGATGCATTCCTAAAAGAACCCCCAAAATAGGCCTAGGGACAGGCACTCTCAATGTGCAATTTTGCAAATCTTTGTATAGAGATGCTGCATTTCAATTTATTATCTGGAATCAAAAATATCATCGTTTTACTTAAGGCACATTAGATGATGATGCATTTGTGATAGGGCTGTCAATTTATTACGTTAAGCGTGATTAATTAATAATTATTAAAAATAACGGGATAAAAAACACGTCATTAATCATGCCCCATGTTCCCACTTAAATTCCACAGTGAGGGAATTTTGACCATCGGTGTTAAGTATTATTAAGTATTAACTTGTACCGCAGATCTTAGGGGAAACCCCACGTGTTGACGTCATAAGCGACGTTGGGACTTTGACACAGGGCTTTTGACGCTCACGCTCCGTTATGTTAATAAGCGCGTGTCCTCGGTGCGCTGTGCACGTGAATCATTGAGCGTCTGTATAAACACGAGGTATGTTTGCGGCTTCATGCGGCTCTTGTGTTGAGTACAATCTTCCTAAATAGGCAATTTAAACCGCCATGCAATTGTCTTATAGGGTCATGAAGGCATGCAATCTGTTAACGACTGAATGTAATATGATATGGGTGAACGACTTTTAAATATAGCCTACACGGACAAATTGACACTTGATTGAATTAATGGATTGCTGTGGACAGTGAAAGGCCTAAATTTAATGATATAGAACTAAACATTGACACTGAAAGCAGACTTTTTAAGAGGAATTTTTATTCAATAACTTAATAATCAAATAAGGTAATGTAATCTTTTTATCAATTAACCTCTACAGTCTATGTAATATGGATGTTGCACTCCTAATGCATGAATAGTATGACGATGCTGTGGTAAATGTTAATGCAGAAGCAATGGTGAGAAGAGATGGTGGAATTTACCTGGAGAGAATAAGATGTCTGCGCCAGATGAGCCATTATGGCAGATTAAATCTGATCCAGACCAAGAGTGACCCTGAGGAGAGAGAAAGGGAGAGCGATAGACTCTCATCTTGGCTTATTAAATTAATAGCTGTTGGTGGGTGTCAATAGCTGTATATCAGATTGGGAAAGACTTTGATTTGATTTGAAGTTTGGCTTTACGGAGTGGGTCAGTCAGTGTTCTTGTGATAGCCAGCACAAAATCTTCCAGGAGGAAGCCACAATTATGAAAAAACCAAAGAGGAAACCAAAGGATTTTTGCTTCTTTAAAATAAATACTACAATCATAAGCATTAACATATATTAGACTACTGTAGCCACATATTAAAGGCAGTCAGCGTTGTAGATATTCCACAGGGTTTTAGCATTAGATATGAGTGGCTGTTTGTATTTTAGTTTAGTTAACTCTGATCATTTCAGTCTGATCTTACCAGTTTGTGTGGCACATTTTAACATTGGATTGTTTTGTTAACATTTGTAAACACGCAGGCCATAAGTAAACCCTACATTTCATATGTAAAAGGATTGGACTGTCACAACAAGTATTTACAATATTTACAGTATTATAGAAATCTTGAAATTACATTAGCAAAACTGTTTGTTTAATAAAACATAAAAACAAACAGGGCACACCTTACATTAGCTTCAGTATTCAGACATTGCCCCAGTGAAAGTTTGATGTTATGTTTTCATTAAGATTTGTTTAGAAATATGCTAAAATATCCCCTGCATAATAGACTTAATTGCTTCCAACTAACCTGATGAGAGTTGGGATTTTGCTGATGTTGTTATATGGTTGATGTCAATTTTGTTTTTATTTGATATCTTCTCAAATGCATAGTTTACTGAAAATTAAGAACAAGACATAAAGCTCACAAGCAAACATTGCACTCAGAAGGCTAGCTGGTTGCCTAGGTAACCTGTTCTCTGTACGATTATAATTTGGAAAATATTGGTATGAAAGTTTTCATCTCTTTTAAGAAAATAGAAAACAAGTATATTCTATGTATAATGAATCTTCAGTGTCTTTTAAAATAACACAATGGATTTTTCAAAGAACTCACACACCCTGTGTGATACATACTCAAAATTATGGCAAACGCTACTGTGAAATCTGGCCCTTTAAAATGTAATTATTGCAAATACATTTTCTCTAGGTGACAACTTAACCTTCATGTGCTAAAGGACGCCAACACTGCTTGACAGGCAAGGTATGTTGTGATTAAGTCGTTGAATACCAGTCAGCTCTTTGTTGTTACTAAGCAACGTGTTTCCTGGCAACAATTTACTTGTCTTTTGGCAACCACTGACTTAATTCAGAATGACTGTTCCCCAGTACTTATGCTGTAACATTTCTAGGTCCATGGAATTCTTTCAAACAACAAATCTAGACAGAGAGAATGTTCTGCGTTAAGATTGGACATTGAAATGTGCTGCAAGTGTTAAGACATTCTGCGTCAGAGCACTAACGCAAAATTTACATCACTTTAGTGTGGAAGGAACTTTGTATGTGACCGTAAATCTGTAGAGAGCGAGTGGCTGCAAAAGGTGCGTCTTCTGCGTTTGAAGAGGAAACACTGCTGGCAGACTGCGGCGTGAGGAGAGCGAGACAGCTGGGGGAATTTCATCAAAGTGCCTGCGACAGGAAGCAGGAGTGGGTGGAGGGAGACTCAGACCAAAAGAGGCATCTTTACAGCTATGCACCATTCTGTGTGTCGGTACCTCAGGCATAAGGTACCTGCAGAAATAAATCTTGACAGCCGTGGCTGTGTGTCTGAATAGGCCTTTGTGTGTGTGCTTACTTTCAGGTGGCCTATTTACTGAAATTAATGCAAAATCTAGCATGCCACTGTCACTCACTGTCTGTGTATGTGTGTGTGTCTGTGGGATAATCTCAGTAAACCTTTCAAAGCTGGTGTAAACTGTCCATTTTGTGATAATGTATCATGTGAAGGTGGCAACCTGTGTTTACTAAAGTAACCCTTGCTGTTGTTTTAACCTGTCTGCTACTGTATACAGACCCATAGCACTGTTCAGTTACAAAGCCTGTGTAATGCCATACATGTAGCTTTACAGGTCTGTAGGAAGATATGTACTGTAGATCAGTAGAGAATGAATGTCTATATTAAGTTTCATAGGTCTGTAGTGAGCCTTATAGGTCTATAGAGAAACTTAAGTCTGTATTGAGTCATACAGGTCTGTATGGAGCCATATAGAGAACCTTTTAATCTGTGGTGAGTCTTATGGATCTGAAGTGAACCTTATTGGTCTGCATTGAGTCTGCATTGCGTGTTACAGACCTGTAGTGAACCTGATAGGTCTTTGTTGAGTCTTAAAGGTCTGCAATGAGTCATAGAGGACCTTAGGACCCTAGGTCTATAGAGGACCTTAAGTCTATATTGAGTCATATAGGTTTGTAGTGAGCCATGTAGATCTGTAGAGAATTCTTTAGTATTACTGGAAGTCTATAGTATACTAGAAGACTTAAGTATTCCATGCAGATCCCTATTAAGTAATATAGGTCTGTAGTGTGTTATAGGGATCTGCAAAGCTTTAAAGCTCTGGAATGTCTATACGTCTGTTGTAGTTAAGCAATATAAACCCCTAAATGAATAAGTAATAATTACACAGTGATTTTACACCATACTAAGCTATATGATTTTAGACATTATAAACTTGCAGAAATCTTTAAAAGCAGAGTAGGTGATCTTTCCAGAAACTTTCCAGATCTTTTATACTGGTCGAAAGTCTCTTTACATCCTGTATTTGTAGTTAAAATATTAATATTATTTAGATATATTCTGTGGAAGGCACAGGACCATAAAATGCTTGTCCAGTCATAGCATTAGGTCTAAATGCATGGTAGGATGTCTTACTTGCAAATCATACTACGTAGACATTCGTGTGTTGGAGGGGGCGTGGCTTTGGAAAGCGACAGGTGCTGTCTGATGCTTTCAAAGCTAGCTTACTAATGCTAGCCTCTCCGAAATTGCCTGTATCAAAATTCAGCATTACCACGAGCTACAGCGGTTCCATGTGTACATATACATACATACCATACGTGCCATATGTACATACATATACATTTTTTGTACATAGGTTCAGAGGAAAGCATATGAAAAGCAGCACTGATCCAAAATCACATTTATTTTAATGGCACAGCTGAATGATCTCTGCAGCATGACACACTGCAGCTGCAGCACTGCTTCTGGCTGTGCTGGATACACACAGTGTGGATCATGCTCTCTGTGCTCTTAACTTGTGGTCTGGACAGTCATTATGTAAGTCCTGAGTCACTGAATTGGTTGTAGGTTCTCTAAAGAAAACATGACGGTTTATGTCATTGTTCACAAATAGCACACAAAGGATTTGAGATTTTAACACTAATACTTGCCTTTGTTGTACAGAATGTTTTGACACTACAGACTATATACATAAGGTTAACACTTTATAAATTCATGTATATACAGTTTAAATTTTATAAAATTCACCAGTCAATTTACAGACAGAAGCAGCGCTGAGACATTTGTTTGTATAATTCCAATCCTTGTTCACGGAATTTCGGATGGCGTTCCAGAATTTGTGAGAGTGGAAAGTGGAGTTGTGGTTTCGCCACATAATTCCACTAGAGCGAGCAGTGGATTTTTTAAAACTCAGAGTGTCAGCATTTTCTCTTGGCCTGCTCTCTCAGGCAGGTTGCTGTCTAGCAATCTGACCATATGTCAGCCCATCAAATACTGTGGTAGTGAATTACAACCGTTTGTGTGTTTTGATCATACAGAAGGCTTCTGCCGTTAAGTTTGTTTGTTTCTTTTCTTTGACACCAATGGCACGTGAATCAGCACTTTCATCTTCTGGATAAATGCCTGTAGTCAAAGGCTAAATGCTAGAAGTTTTCAAGTATATGTTAGTTTTTGATAACTATTTAATGTAAATACAATTAAGAAAAAAAAATGCCTCAAGCTGTTCTGTAACCTATAGTGAGTCTTATAGATCTTATAAAGAAACTTAAATTAAACTTATAGATCTTTAATGAACATTATTTGTACATGTAAATACAGTTCTGTCTTGCTTCCTTCATGCGTTTTCACGTCAGTTATTCCTAAAATGCAGCTTCATGTCAGGGCTGCCCACATTTTTTCAGTCATTATATTACAGATAATAAACAAAGATTTCACTTTTAATATTTCAGGTATTTATCATGTAAGCTCCTGTGTCTGGAGATCAGGAGTTATGTAATAAACAGTACCAGTCATTGTTGTTTCCTTTGTCTCTGTCCATTGGTCTTCGTTCCATCTTTAATTAAGACTCTATGGATGTGACCTAACATGATAGGACTGGAGGATATGGTGTACAAAGAACTGCACAGCAAAAAGGAGGTTTAGGGCTTAACCTTGCATGGGTTATTTGCTGTCTGCTCCAGAATTGACCCTACTGCTAAACCTGTGTTCGTCTTTGATCCAGACGAGACTTCCCCCACCGTTTCGTCTGTATCCAATAAGACTCAGGATTGCATGGCTCATTTTTGTAGCTTAACTGGTAGAGCATTGCTCTAGGAAACAGAAAGGTCACGGGTTCGAATCCCAGGGAATGCACATGCTAATACAATGTATAGTTTGAATGCAATGCAAGTTGGGTTCTTAAGATTGTAAGGGGAGGATACTTTGGAAGAAACAGCAAATTTTGGGTTATTAGGACAAGTGCTGTTTGCTGTTTTACTCTGTGTGCATAAACAGAGACCTTTGTCCTGAGGGAAAGCTATGCAGCGCAGCGTGTCATTATAACAAGAAAGGGATACAATTTTAGCACTGGTGGTGTGAAAGACAGAGAGAGTAGAGCTGTGTTTAGAGCAAAAACAGAAATGTATGAAGATGAAAATTATCTGTAGGAGCTAACAACTCTTCAATTGTACAATCTAGTAAAATTTTATGTTTAATTGTAGATCATATTTAGACACACATCTTGAATATTTTAGTTCATATTTTAGTTTAATATTTAGTCTTTAATAGCAAACTAGCATTTGATTGAAACCGAATTTTAATTTGATTTTATCTTAAATTTTACATCTAGCTGTTGGACCTGTGTCAATGTGCCACATATTGGGTTTCTGGATTAAGTTTTGTTTGTAGTTGCATTGTAATACATTACATTCTAATTAATCAAATCCTCTAGACCTGAAGAACCTGCTGAAATAATAAAGAGGGCCATCATGTGTGGAGGCAAGAAGGAACTGAAGAGGTGGCATGCGGACATTATGCATCCACATACTTCAAGAAGGGAATAAATGCTGGAGAGAACATTTGCCAGAAAAATGTGAAGGAGGTGTGGAGTGGGATGAAAACCGTTACCAACAGCAAGTTGGCTAGTAGCCATGACTTGTGGAGAAGCTTAGAGCTAATAAAATTAATCTGTTTTCAAACGAATTTGCTTCTCAGTTGCAGGTCTGTCATTATCAGCTCCAATATGCTGGTTGTGACCAAGGAGGTCTGCAGCACTTGGAGAAAGCTATCTTTTAGCATCCCTATTCATCCTAATGACAGTCGGTCAGCTAGTGCAACCCTCTTGTTCCTCACACACTTTTCACAATATTTATATGGATTTAGGACACTGGATCCTCCATCCCGCCCAGTCTCAGACTTTCTTCTCTGCTTATCAGTTTTGTATAGAGCTGAAGAAGCTCCATACAGGCAAAGTGCCATAGCCTGATATGATCAGCCTCAGGGAGAGCAGGACATGACCTAGACAATTCTATAAGGTTCTGTTCTCTCTACTCCTGCTCTCTCTCTCCCTGAGGTAGATAAGGTTCCTCATCTCTGATAGTTCACCAGGTACACCAGAACCCTGGGAGAATATACAGTAGGCTGTCAGAAAATAAAGACTGAGAGGCTGGGGCTGAAATGGCTTGAATCCTGTGTGTGCACCTTTACCATCTGGATCCTGTTGATAGACAGAGGTTTGTGAGGCTACAGGTCTATGTGCTGTCGTCTGGTTGCTGTATAAAATCCCTACCTGTAAAATTATTTCAATATTTAGATGTCTGTTTCACAATTTTACACTTGGGCTTATCAGAATTGTAAAAATCTGCATGTGTTGTCCACATTTGGTTATATGTTCTTCACTTGGATTTGACACCCTCTACTTTTTTAGAAGGTTTTGCTAAAAAGTCAATTTTTAAAGAATTTTAGCATATTTGCATTTTTGTTTGAATAGTTTGAATAGAACTAATTCTGACCACAAAAATTAAAAGGGAAATGGAGGCATAAAATCATCATAAAGCAGATTTTATGCTTAAATAACAGCATACTGCCAGATTAGCTTTCAAGTTTTTGCAGAACACAATAATCCATTTTATCACAGCATGATCTAAGAAGGTTATAAAAAGCTCTGTGCGCTGCGGTAGAAACAATAAAATCTGACCTTTTGTATTAAGGAGTTAGCATTGTTGCTGTCACAAATTTGCTTTGTTGCTTTGCATGTTGATTTAAAAATAGTGCAGAATCTTAAATATTTTGTACTCAGTTTATGTCATCACATTTATTTATTTCCCAAATACCAAAACATTTTTGCAGAATTAAATTATATTATAAATCCATGATTTTTTTATAGTCTTAGAGGTCTTAGTCTTAGGTCATGAATCATTTATAATCATCATCTTTTTAAAAAAAGCAATGAGTCTATTTTGCTAAAATTGCTAAACTTACTTTAATCACTGCCATTGTAATAAAGATTGTTGCAAAACCTAAACTGCATTAGAACATAAGACTCATCAGTATTACATTTATAAGTGAGCTTTATTCAGTCTACACACTTCACTCAGCACTAATGAGTATTTGTTCAGTCTTTAGGGGCCTTAATCAATGAAATATGCATGGAGTTAACATGCTGTATGCAGTGAGTGACATCATGCTGGTCTCACATGCTGATACTGTATGCACATGTTGCTGTGTAGTTATTCTTTTGTTGTTCAGGAAACTTAATGGGGCTCTTAGTTGTTTTACTCAAGGATCAATTTGTCACTAATGTTTCTCCAAAGATTTCTAAAGACAAATAAAAATAGACACAAATGAGTCTATTTTTGACACACATTAAGTGTAAAGAGCTATAAAATATGTCTATTTTAGGTCTCTGTTAATTGCATATTGAAAGAATTTGATTAGAAATGTTTGATAATGATGTCATATCATTTAAAATGATTTCACATTGAAATTTCATGATAGTCTTATCTGGCATATCTGAGCACTGTTTCAGTCATTGCTGAGATTCTTAAATAGACATGTGCTTTGGTCAGTTTGTCAGGAGAAACATCTGAGATGCAGGAGATATTAGATACTGTACAAGAATCAGTGACCACCTTCCATCATCCTCTTGCATCTTCAGCATTACAGCATAAGCGACATTCAAATTTACTACAGGGAGAATTAACAGACCACCATTAACACACCATTAACCCACAGTACACAATCCTCATCTTCCATCTCATATCTGTCAACAGTCCTTTAATAGACCTGGTAACAAAAAATCAGAGCACAGGATTAGGTGCAGTAGAGATTAGGATCTGTCTTTATCTGTACACCCAACCCTTTTCTCATTATTGCTCATCAGTGCACAGACTGTCTGCTTGGGGTGGTGGAGTGGGGGTCAGGTGTTGATAGCCAAAAACACAGGTGAAGACAAGAGAAGGCACATGACACTGTAAAATGTTCTGTCAGAAAACATACAGCAAAAAGTGTGTCACATGGTAATATTTAGGTAACATGTTTTATCAAAAATATTATTTTATATGATTCAACCTGAATACATTAGGTAAAACCAACTAACTTGATCATGTAGATCATGTAGAAATACATCCCTAGGTAAAACTTTATAGTAAAGTAAATTTTACAGTAAGATAAACACATTTTGCCTAAAAACATGCTTTGTGTGTGTTCATGTAATAAAACAATATTATGTTTAATATATTCTGTGTCTGTACCGAAAATGCTGTAAGATCGTTTAATGTGGCCAAATTAATAAATAAAATACAAGACATTGAATGTGTTGCATAAATTATGGTACTTGATATGTGTTGTTGTATTTTGAACTACTGGAGAACATATAAGCAGGATGTCATTGATTTAATGGTGACAGATGAAATTACAAGGTGATGAATTGTGTGTTTAAAGGTCGTTGGGTCACAGGTCAATAAGCAAGCAAATGCAGAGAAAATTAAAATGTACAAAGCTTTGCCCGGCACCATGATTAATTAAACTAATACATCAGATTAAATCGGGCAAGCTAAGAGGCAGGATTCCCCTGACCATATAATGAGCATGCTCCCACATATAATTATGTTAGAGAAGGCAGAGAATGTGACAGCATACAATATACACTCCAATTCAGAAATACACACAATTAAATCCATGGCTTTTGGGCAAGATTGGGCATGATAACTGTTATTTATATTTATACCACAACAGCATCACTGCCGTGCTGTGAGAGCTTATGTTGCACTCCCTCAAAATTAACCCATTAAATGTTCCTGTGATAAAGGATGTGCGGTTGAAAGCAGGAGTGTAAAAATAGGATGGGAATGGGGTTGTTGCCATGGAAGAACATGTAGAAACCCTGAAAATTCTTCACACACAACACACAGAAACGGAGTGTCTAGTGGATGGTTGTTGCACTTTTACGTCACCCTTGCACTTATGTCTATCCACCCACTTCCTATTCATTTCTTTAGGATAAAAATAAAACAGTAACGACTTGGAATAATTGCAAATAAGTTATTTAACCGTCACAAATCCTTAAATCTGTGCAAGAAAAGGTGTGAGAGATAGGTTGTTAGGGAATGTAGCCTGCTGCATTCATTTATATAATCTGTATACATTAGACAGATACTTTTATCTAAAATGACTTACTGTACAGTGCATTTAAGTTACACATTTAATAAGTATGTGAATTCTGCAGGAATCTAACCTATGACCTTAGAACAATGCTCTAGCTAGAACAAGCCTTTACTAGTTGAGCTAGAGGAAAGCTACAAAACTGGAAGCATTTATACAAAAACATGAATCTGTTCAGAAACAGAAATGTACAGTCTAAATTACAATTATGTGCTAATGCAATAATGGTAATCTTACACATAGGAAAATCCAATGGGAACAATGTCTGACAGGTTGCTAAGCAGATGGATTGGTGTTTAAAGCATTTTGATTAGTAAATGCTAAGCATAATTCTTATGTATGGTTCACTGAGATCACATTTTGAAGAAATAGTTCACCCAAAGAAAGTTCTATCATAATTTACTCATCAGAAACCTCTATTTCTTTCTTTCTGTCTTTCATCGAACACAGACTTTTCATTTAATGAAGGTGAATAAGAACTGGAGCTGTTAAGTTCCAAAATTACAAAAACCATTACAGTGGTCCAAATAACTACTGCGCTATATTCCAAGTATTTTTAAGTTATAGAATAACATTGTGTGAAGAACAGACTGAATTGTGAGTCTTTATTATTTTTTACTAATAATCTTCCCCTCGATTGAGCTGTTAATTGTTGTCCACATAATTGAGTCATTGAGCTGAAGAAGAAAACTTGATCAGTCTGATTTATAAACCAATTATAAACTGGATCAACTCACTAAATCAAATTTTTGTCATTTTGGCGCTGAACAAGTCCTGGTTGTTTTATTATACGTAAAAAAAGCTGACATGACATTTACTTTAAAAATCTCTTCTTTGTATTTCATGGAAAAAAGAAGGTCATGCAGGTTTGGAGGCTTTAACAAGCATGTACTGTATATTCCAAACTATAGCTGTATTTTATTGCAGGAGCTAATAAACACAAATGTTTTAATGATGTGTGTTCACAGGAGATGCAGCTTCTAAAGAGAGCAGCCCCTTTATTAACAGCAGCACCAGTGATGTGGAGAAAAGCCAGCAGTATGATGGGAAAAATATGGCCCTGTTTGAGGTACAGCAGTACATTATAATAGATCATCGCTAATAAATTCAAAGTGTTTTCGAAGGTTACAGCTCCATGCGTTAACTTCACATACATCTTGACTGTGTGTGTGTTATAGGAGGAGATGGACACCAGCCCCATGGTATCTTCTCTGCTGAGTAGCCTGGCCAACTACTCCAACCTCACACAGGGCAGCAAAGAGCATGAGGAGGCTGAAAACAATGAGGAAGCACGCAAGAAAACTGTGCAGGTGATGCGACTGTTAAGGCACTACTGACAGAGATTTAACACTTATTTCATTAATTGATTGTGTATATGTTATTGGATGGTTGTTTATTATTTATTGGATAAATGTTGATTGACTGACAGCTAAAATGGGTGTTTAATGACGTGTTCAGTGAATTATATTGGGCTTCATGAACTTGATGATAAATGTGTGTGGTGTTCTGATTATTGATTGGTTAACGATTTGATTGACAGGCTCCACGTATGGGCACGATAATGGGCGTGTACCTGCCATGTCTGCAGAACATTCTGGGTGTGATTTTGTTTCTCAGGATGACCTGGTTGGTGGGCGTCGGAGGTGTGCTGGGCACCTTCTTGATTGTCTTCATGTGTTGCTCCACGGTCAGTCACAGATATATATGCTTATATTTCATCCTTAAATTCATTACAGTGTGACTAAATATAATGATACCCTGCCCACAGATAGTGGTTTCTAATAGTGGTGCTAATGGAAACTGTTACTATGGTCAACCTGCCTTTGTCTATCATACTAGTCTTTTTATTTGTAGCTTTTTGTGGTTTACCTGTACAATCCTTGCTATTGCCAGTTGGTACATTTTGTTGTAAGCTTTAAGGTTGAAAATAGTGTTTAAATACATTTATGTATAAAATATGTTCATAAAATGTCTATGTTAATGCAGCTGTGGCATTATTACTGATTAAGATATGGCTTATTTTGCTGTAAAATAATACATTTTGGAAAGGAAAATCTAACCTGAATTTTATTGGCTCATAAGCCCAAGAGTGGGCCCCAGCAGTGGGTGTTGTGGGGTTGGTATGCCAGTGGGTGAGACATACACTCTACAAATAGCTACACTATCCCTTAATTCTAAATGCATTTTTAAGAGTCTATACCAACAAAAAAGTCATGTATGCTTAAGAAACAAGAATTCTTTATAACCATTATGAAGCAAGACCACAGAGACATGTGCACTCTAGCTCCCCGTCTCATGACGCCTCCCAAGAGCTCAGTCTCTCTCTATATCTTTAACTGAAGATCACTGACTGTTATACAATCACTTTGTTGTAAGTCACTTTGGTGAGGCTGTATCTCAGAATAGCACGAGTGCCGACGCTGGCTTTCTGCCAAGAACATAAATGTAAATGCTGACATGAGGTGTTTCATTTCAGAGCTGCCAGTTTAGCACCATGGACAGCGGCCAACGCTAAGCTGCTCCCGCTGTGATTCCGTGGCTGTTTGTATGTTTGTGTGCGTTCTGTGTCACATATTAATAAATACTCGCTGAGGTCTCTTGTTGGGAATTTGTGGAGTGTTATGTAAGTGAATGTGCGGTGTTGCCACTCTGAGCGTTTTCTTTCATTCTGTCATATCTGTTGAAGAAATGTTCTGCTGGAAATGTCTGATGTCAAAAAGCTGAAAGTTGTCCCATCAGATTGTATCACTATAAATCTCCCACAATGCCCTTCTGACTCTGCCAAACCCAATACCCACACACTCTCAGACTAGTTCTGTCAACCCACATACATCATACTAGTCACTAGTTTTGGTAGTGCAGCAGTAGATAGATACCTATTTATGGTGTTGAGTAATATTTCATTATTTAATCTTTTCAATCAATTTTGATCAGTACTTCATATGTGGTAATGCACATACTTCATATGTGGTAATGCAAAACACGTGTGTGCAAAATTACAAATGGTCAAATACAGATTCTTTCTTAAAGGTGCACTATGCAGGATTTTCATTTACTGTTTGTAAAAACAGCATTTATATTAAGCTCCTCCTTTCATGCGGGACACTGGCAGAAGCACACGCCCCTTGGCTGGAGACTACACACCCACTGGCCAAAGGCTGCCTTTCAGAAACCTTTCAAGGACTCCAAAACAATAAAAAAAGGAAATACAGTCAGACAGCAGTGTTTTTGTTGACAAACACCACTACACACTAATGGACCACAAGTATTGATTAAGAGGGTTTATTTTTGTCCATGCTTTATTAATGAATTAATAAAAATCCTGCATTTGTGTGCTTTAAATGTAATAAAATGATTTCCAAAATGCTTTACCTATTTGCCATTAGTTGGTTAAAAAGCTAGTCCCATCCCAACTTACTGCAATGGTGTGTTGCCACTATAAGTGATAAACAGAGCAAAAGTTTCTAAAAGCCCACAGAACCACAGTGTCACATGTTACACTTAAATAAACCCGGCTTACTTAAAGTTCTCACTGCACATTACACTGGGAAAAGAGAAAGTATTCTGTTTTACAACATCTTTCTCTCTCTCTCCCTTTCTCTCTATCGCTTACATTGATCTTTATTTGTCATATTTACAGACTATGCTGACTGCCATCTCAATGAGTGCAATTGCCACCAATGGAGTTGTGCCAGGTGAGCAGAAATCACAGTGTTTGTGTGTATATGCATTAAAGCCCAGAGGACAGCTGTCCTGTTGTTTTTCATGGACAGTTAGCTACAGAGCACAGTACAGATCCCAACTGTGCTGAGTTCAGCCCCTGACCTATAACTGTATGTACAGTACTCTTGTGTGGATTCATGTCTGTCTGTGTTAGAAATAAACAGAACAACTATACCTGACTAACTCTCATTTTCTCTTAAAATGACCTTTCAATGAAAATATAAGATTTCTATATAGTAGAAAAAATATCTATTTACCTTTTTCTTTATTATGACAGTCTGAACTGCTCTTCTGTTTAATAATGTAGAAACAGTGTTGTAATATTGTACATGCTAACATGTTATTTTGTATGTTTACATACAGCTGGAGGCTCCTACTACATGATCTCTCGTTCACTGGGTCCGGAGTTCGGTGGGGCGGTTGGTATATGTTTCTATCTGGGTACCACGTTTGCAGGAGCCATGTATATCCTGGGCTGCATCGAAATCCTGCTGGTATGATGTTTTCTCATTGTTTTTTCTTCAGCCTGACATTCATGTAGCAAAATGGAGTGAAGTGCTGTATTGTAATACAAACAAAGGGTGAATTGACTTTTAGCATAATTATTTTAATAGATAATAATTAGATTTTTTATGATTTTTACATTTTATTTACATTTATGATACATTTTCATTAGTAGATTATAGTTAATAGATTGTATGGTCAGCTAATTGAAATATTTGAAATGTTTCTGTGCAGCATTTGTCGTTCACACTAAGAATAAAACGGAATACCTTTTATCTGTGGTTCTTAACTGTGTTTGCTTGGATTTTTACTTTGGAATGTTCTTAAAATCAACCATTAAAATATGTAAAATATGTAAATAATACCATATTATATATAATACAAAACTACCATAAAGTTTTTTGCACATGGCTTTTAACATCAACAGCAGAAGATATAGGAAGTGTAATCTCCTCCATTTAAAAAATTAGCCTATTCTGGATGCAATATTATTTAATTATTTGTTATATTTTTATATCTACTGTTGTGCCCCTTTAAGAATATTTTTGGGTTGTGCCCTACCAATTTAGAATCATTGCCTTTCACTTTATTCACACATTTGAGTTTATACTTGATATAAAATGCTCAGTACCTAAATTTGGGTCATTTGTCATGTTTCTTCCTATGAATTTTTCCATAGATTTACATTGTGCCAGCAGCTGCTATATTTAAAATGGAAGGTCTGGAGGGGGCAGAAGCTGAGGCAGCACTGTTGAATAACATGCGTGTGTATGGTACCATCGTGCTGTCTTTCATGGCTTTGGTCGTCTTTGTCGGTGTGAAGTATGTCAACAAGTTGGCCCTTGTGTTCCTCGCTTGCGTCATACTCTCCATTGTTGCTGTCTATGCGGGCGTCATCAAGACCTCTTTTGACCCACCAGACTTTCCGTAAGTACAATGACATATTGTAACTGTGTTTCTTGAGATTATAGAATTAATACAAAATTAATCAGAAGTTTCTGTCTCACGTAGGGTCTGCTTGCTTGGGAACCGAACTCTTGTGTCAAAGAGCTTTGATATTTGTGCCAAGACCATAGAACAAGGAAATGTCACAGTCACCACCAAACTCTGGAGGGTGTTTTGTGATTCAGAGTTTCTGAATGCCACCTGTGATGAGTATTTCACCAACAACAACATCACTCAGATCCAGGGAATCCCTGGAGTCACCAGCGGAATCCTGGCAGGTTAGAAAGACTAATAAATAAATATTTAGACTTACAGATACAGTTAATGCTGTTTTGAAGGTAGCAGATGTTACGTTTAACATGTA
>JAZGTJ010011258.1:0-17140 GCA_036877575.1 Botia almorhae
GGAATCCTGATCTGCTCGATGGAAAAATCAACTTTTCTAAACGCTGGCAACAGTTTAACATCCTGGATACCATGAGGCGTTTCCAGCAAGTGTGAGTTTATAACGACAATAAGCATTAACATACAATTTCTGTAGCTTAGTAGAGCAGTGCATTAGCAGCACAAAGGTTGTAGGTTCGATCCCAGGAGACACACATACTAGTCAGATGTGTAGCTTGAATGCACTGTAAGCCCCTCTGGATAAAAGGGTCCGCCGAATGCATAAATGTAAATGTATTATATTTCAGTGTGATTTTGAATTCACATTTTTTTTTTTGCAGTCACTACAATCTCAAACACAATGAAGACATCATCTCCTTCTTCAACGACTTCAGCGATCATCTGGCTGAGGAGGCTTTGTGGGAGCTCTCTCTGAAGATCAAACCTCGCAACATTACGCGACGGAAAACAGAGCGAGAGGAAAAGACGTAGCGCACTCGCCCAACCCGACAAACTGTGTTTAAGCTCCACCCCCTACAAAGTTGCAAGACACAGCAATTAAAAGTTACTGTACTGGCAGCTACGGGACTGGAAACGATACTGTAATTCTGTGACGGTTTACAGAAAGCTTTTTTAAAGACCTGATTAGATTGTATTTTGTACTTGCACTGTATCTGACCCTGTGTGGAGCAAACTGCCAAGCCGAGAGAAAACCGAGTGTTCTGTTGGATGCCTGAGATTATGTGGAGATTATGTTCCCTGAAGACTGATGTTTTTATTTATTTATTTTGTACGTAATACACGCACATAAAGACTTTGGGTTTTGGGGAAATGCTGTACATGTAGCTGCTGGGTTGAACAGCTTTAAGCACGCGTGGTAACGGGTCATAATAAGGTTTGAAGGTCACAGTCATTTGTGTCACTTTCAGAATTTCTTGGCTAAATCTACAAGGATTCACACAGTATCTGTCTGATTCCGGACTGAGGAACTTTCCCAAACTAATTTATTTGTTATTGTTAATTAACCAGTTTCGTTATTTCAGTGTGTCTGAGAGGAGTTTGTTCGTTGTGTTGGGATCAAACTGTTTCATCTGTCAGAAACTGTTTTGCTTTTTCTGTTACAGTCTGTTGTTAAATCGCTCGTCTTCCAGTTACAGTTAATTATTGTTATTAATCAGGGAAATTTACCTTGTTTTGTTTACCATGCAAGTTATTTGTTTATGCACATAGATAAACAACATGGTTTATTTTCCAAGAACATCAGTACTGTTTGGGAAAGACTGGTGTTTGTGTTTGTGTTTGTGTTTGTGTGTGTGTGTGTGTGGGTGTGTGTGTGTGTGTGTGTGTGAGAATGCATAACACTTTGCACAACAGCCAGTTACAAAATAATAATGTTCCAGTCTGACCCAGACATCACAGCGATCCAGACCTACTGCCAAGTGCTTGAAGCTGTTCCTATAGTGGTGTTAATGCGATTTTTACATATAAATAATGCAGTTTTCCTTTTGTTTTTAAAAAGGATTTTTCATGGACATTTGCTGAGAGATTTTCTCTGTTGTGTGAGACAATAAAATGTGCACTTTGAAGTTGATTGGGGACAAAACGTTTTGTAAGAGAATGAAACGTATAGCGCACAGCTGTGCATGTGAGCCCACGACAACAAATAATGCAAGAATCTCTTCTAACCTGAAAATACACTGAAGTTAGTTTGAAATTTCAAAGACCACAGAGCACATATCACCACTGTACATGATGATGGTTTAGTTACATAAACACCTGACATGTACCTCTGTACACATAATCCTGAGAAATCTGGTAATGTAATAGGCTTATCACCAACAGCTTTGTTTTTCGGCTGTGTTTGACATAATTATTTTGTTTTGTTAGGGTCACAGCTTTTGTTATTTTTTTAATGTATAAAAGAATGATGTCTGTGTGTTTGAATATCAATCATAAACCACTGGGTGTTTAAATGATTCTTGTGTGAAAACAGTTGTGAAACCCAAATATTATCTGGTCAAACTAATTATGTTGGGTGTTTCTTACAAGAAAAAAAATGGGAGTTTAATCTTTACGTTTACATTAGATGTTTTGTAAATTAAACAGTCTCAATTTCAGATACAACTTGTGTTTTTACAGTTAAATGTCATTACTTTTTTATCTAGTTTATTCAAAGCGACTCTATGGCGAAAATAAACCGGACCTTGCGGTTAGCGAGCCTCTAGTTTACGGAAACGTTTCCTGCGGGGACTTTTATTTTGACAAGTACCTCCCGACTTTTATGTTGAAAGCACATCATTTCCTGCAATTTTAAAAACTCACAAGCTACTCGTATCAACACTGCTGCTTCTTCCGCCGTGTTGTGACTCGTCTATAATCTAATATTGCAGTCTGAAGTCGTAAAACAAACGTCTGAAGATGAGTGTGGTCGATCATGTTCGGGAAATGGCCGCGGCCGGGCTGCACTCCAATGTGCGTATCGTCAGTAGTTTATTGCTGACCATGAGCACCAACAATCCGTGAGTCTTGTATTAAACTCCTAAAACCTGTTTAAACCCTGAATCTGAATTGTGCATCTGTTCAAAAACAAACTTTATCATGTATTTTAAACATGGACTGCTGAAAGAGACTGCCAAACTTTTAAGCTTTTTAAACGTCTTACTAGTCAGATACACAACACATCACATAGTAAATTGTTATTCGGCGAGCCTACAGTAGTTAACAGCTATATTAAAAAGATACCAAAATATATGTCTAACAAAAATACTCTATTATGTAAGACTGTGACGCAACAGTTCGCAATACCAAAAACTAATAGCAACTGTATCGACTACGGATGTACAACCTGGCAACATTTTTATAATAAAAGTGTTTTTATTGTTTTCTTTTAGTATCTCTTTATGACCTCTGAAACAACAACAGATCTTAAAAACGTCTTGCAAGCGTCTTCAAAGCGTCTTTTCAACCTGTCATGTCCCCTGTCATAGGTTTTCTGGCTAAATACCTTCTTTCTGTCAGAGATGTGTACGATTACGGAAGTTAAAGGGTTGTGAACAGTGTTTCACGTTGAAGCGATGGATGCACCTGCATGTAAACGTGTGTTTATATCTGTGCAGTGAGCTCTTCTCGCCGGCTCAGAAGTACCAGCTGCTGGTGTATCACGCTGACGCCATCTTCCATGATAAAGAATACAGAAACGCAGCATGTAAATACAACATGGCTTTACAGCAGAAGAAAGTGCTCAGCAAAACGTCCAAAGTGCGTCCATCAAGTACAGGTGGCACAACATCTGCCGTGCAGGCGCAGGTGAGCTCCCAAATCCTCATCATGGCATCATCACACCTTTGGTTGTGGTCACTGTATCTCAGAGCTCAGCTCACCCTCTTTCTCTGTCTGATGTTTTGATGTGTGTTGTTATTGACATTCTGGTCCTAACACACATTCGGTTCATGAATTACAGAACTTGCCATCCGAGATTGAGGTGAAATATAAAATTGCCGAATGTTACACGATTCTGAAGCTGGATAAAGACGCGATATCTGTGCTGGATGGAATCCCTTCCCGTCAGAGAACGCCGAAGGTCTGTGTTCTTCTGTCTGTTACTTAAAGGTGATGTGTCATTTTTGCTCCAACTGCACTCACCTGGTCTTTGATTGGTTATCTAACGGATAGCCCCTCCCCAAACTCACACCATTGGTCGAGTCAATGCTGTTGTGTCAGAATGCTTAATCAGATCAACACCTTTATTATTTTTCATGAACGAATATGACTGTATGTGTCTGTTTCAATCATAGATCAACATGATGTTGGCGAATCTGTATAGAAAGGCAGGGCAAGAACGCTCAGCTGTTACGAGTTACAAAGAGGTCTTAAGACAGTGTCCGCTGGCTCTTGACGCTATCATTGGTCAGTAAGAATACAGCATTTTTGTTTTCTTCATTCTGAAAGCTCACGCTAAACATTAAAGTGTCCCTCTCTCTGATGGACCGCAGGGCTTCTGTCTCTGTCGGTGAAGGGGGCGGAGGTCGCGTCCATGACGATGGATGTGATTCAAAGCATCCCGAATCTTGATTGGCTGTCAGTGTGGATTAAAGCACATGCTTTCATACACGGAGGAGACAATCAGAGGTCCATCAACACTATCTGGTCAGCATCTCTGTGTATTTTAGGGTACAAATAAAAGCTTTGATTTTCTTTTTGTAAACTGTATTGACTGATGCCTCTCTCTCTCTGCAGCTCTTTGGAGAAGAAGTCTCTCTTGAGGGACAACGTTGATCTGTTGGTCACCCTGGCAGATGTTTACTTCAGGGCTGGAGATACCAAAAACTCCATCTTGAAGTTCGAGCAGGCGCAGATGCTCGACCCCTACCTCATCAAAGGTGTGTCCGTCGGTGGTAGATCATCGATCACATGATGTTTCTTCAGGAGATGATTGTAAGTGGTTGTGCTGTTTTGCAGGTATGGATGTGTATGGTTATCTCATGGCCAGGGAGGGTCACCTAGAAGATGTGGAAGTTCTCGGAGGAAGACTGTTCAACATATCCGATCAGCATGCCGAGCCCTGGGTCATTTCAGGGTGCGTCTGACTTTCTCAATGAATAATTCTGAAGGTTTTGGAACCGTGACTCTTGGTTAAAGACTGACATGTTTACTTTAACTTTTCCTGTACAATCTCTCTCTTTCCCCTCAGGTGTCACAGTTTCTACAGTAAGCGTTATTCTCGAGCGCTCTATCTGGGGGCTAAAGCCATTCAGCTGAACAGTAACAGCGTGCAGGCTCTTCTCCTGAAGGGGGCAGCACTGCGTAACATGGGGCGTGTGCAGGAAGCTATCATACACTTCAGGGAAGCCATGCGATTGGCTCCCTGTCGACTGGACTGCTACGAAGGTTCGAAAAATCTTTCATTTTAGCCGCTTGCTGCTAATTTCATCAAAGTAGATCATATTTGAGCTGATAATATTTAAGTAGATAATATTTGGACTGGGCAATGCAGCTGAAGAATTCTCAATATCTAATTTTTTTCAGCCTTTTGACATTCGGTGTAAATCTTTATGTATTTGCATTGTAATTGCTTAAATGTTTTTTTTTCCCACAGTAGCTGTTATTAAGCAGATGCGAAGCATGTTTACTACACTTTTTGTTATTGCTAAAAAAATTATAAACAAATTGTTCATTCTCAATTTCCATTTTTTTCGGAATTCCCTTTCTTTGGAATCAGCTGAAGTGTTCATTGTTTGTTTGCAGGTCTGATTGACTGTTACCTTGCTTCCAATGGCATCCGAGAGGCTATGGGAATGGCTAATAATATTTACAAGACCCTCGGAGCGAACGCCCAGACTCTCACCATCTTGGCCACAGTGTGTCTGGAAGATCCCATGACTCAGGAGAAGGCAAAGACGCTGCTGGACAAAGCGCTCGCGCAACGACCCGACTACATCAAAGCTGTTGTGAAGAAAGCCGAGCTTCTCGGTATGTCAGTCATTTAAACCCATTCTTTGGTTTGTTCATTGTGACTCGTGCTGTAGTCTTGCGTAGCGTTTCCTTTGGGATTTCAGTATAATGTCTGAACCGCAGTGCCGTCTGTTCTTACACAAGAAGACTGAAACATCTGACTGACATGTATGAATTTGTGTGAAATATACAGTTCTTCATGTAGATGTATCCTGTAACCGAACGTTTCATCGTTTATTTGTCTTCCAGGTCGAGAACAGAAATACGAGGAGGGAATAGCGCTTCTGCGAAACACTTTAGCCAATCAGAGCGACTGTGTGCTGCACAGAATGCTGGGAGATTTTCTGGTAGCTGTTAATGATTATCAGGAGGCAATGGACCAGTACAGTATAGCGCTGAGGTAACTTTCTCCTTTTCAACCGTATAAGACAGTTTAAACGTTCAAATCTTCAACACAAAGCTAATGAATCGATTGTTGTAGCCTCGATCCGAATGATCAGAAGTCTCTGGAGGGCATGCAGAAGATGGAGAAGGAGGAGAGCCCCACGGATGCCACGGTGGAGCTGGATGGTGATGATATGGAGGGCAGTGGTGAGGAAGGAGACCTGGAGGGTAGCGACAGCGAGGCGGCGCAGTGGGCCGATCAAGAACAGTGGTTCGGCATGCAGTGACCCCTTAAAACACCCTAATAGACTCTCAGCACTTTTGAGTTTTGTGTGCGTCACTAATCGCGTCCAAGTTAAACATGTCCAGCACTCATTGGTTTTGGTGTCAGGCGTATCATGACCATAATGCTCATTACTGCCCTCTGGTGGCGAGTTACACACACACACTGTCAGTTTATGCGGACAGGGTTTGTCAGGTGGCATTTGGGTTGTGCATTTTGACTCTAGTATCTTTATCCCAGATCTTTCTAAATGCATCCATGAGAGATGATTTTTCAGAGAAACTGTGAATTATTAGTAAATAAATAGGCCAACGCCAAACTCTTGTGTTCATAAGAACAGAATGGTCGTATTTTGACGAGGCTGCATGTGTTTGACTAAATACACAGATCATCAGATAACTGATTCTTTATGGCCCACTTTAAAAATGAATGAATAGAGTAGTTAAACATGATGGATTTCTTCATGAGTTTTGGGCTGAACAGGATTTGGCAATTGTCTGATTGTAGTTATATTTCAAATCTGTACTTTGCATGCACAACTGAGGGTTTTTTTTTTAGTTCCACAAATAAAAAGATGTTGTTAAAGTTACACAGAATCCTGTAGGACCTTTTGGTACCGCTGAGCTCTTTATAATCCTGGAAATATTGCTGAACTGGTGACTCTTGCACCAGTTAAAATGTGTGCAAAAATGAGGCCTGTTTTTGTACCGTTTTGACTAAAAATGTTGTACCTTTGAGTTTTTGCCAATAATATTTTTCAATGTTTAAAGTATCACAATGCTGAACCATGTAATGGTTTTGCAACAGGCTTCATAATATTCTGTAGTCTTAAGTGCTTTTATATAAAGTGTTTGTTTCATGTGACTGCTTCTGTATTGTGTCCTGTAAATATTAAAATCATGTTTTTCTTTGTTGATGAAAATGTAACTGTTTTTACTAATGCAAACTAAAAACGTCAGTGCGGTGTAAATAAACAGCGATTCAACCATGTACTTTTTTATTAACCACAAGTCATTGTAATAATTACAACACTGATTCAGCAGTCTTCTGGTTGTCATAGCAACTGCTGTAAAGTTTGCCTCAATGTCACACGCGCCTCATGCCTCAAAAAAAAACAGTTTTAAAACATACTGAACGTCCCTGTGCAAAGCAACAACATATTTGGCTAATTTACACGTCTCGCAAAAAGATTGAGAAAAAGTGCTTGTAAAGATTGTCAGTAACTGTTTTTTTCTATTTTCTGATGACGTGTTGGCCAGCTATACAAAAGTCTATCCTACGCTACTGTTAATTGTTGCATTTAGGGGGACATGCGCCATTAAAACTACAGTAAAGATTATTATTTTTAAATTTCATTGACATAAATTTCATCTTTTGATGAGTTTGACCTGGCTAAGCTTTACCAAGCCATTTTACACTTCTAAAATTTGAGGTTTAATTAAACTAATAATAAAAAATAAGATTTCGCACAGATGGCATGCAGGCCTAGAACGACGACAGGAGCGGATCTAAAAAACACATGCACTAATGTCCAGAAAACCTCAGTTCCCGCGCGGAACACTGAAAGCGGATTGGCTTACTCTGCCCGAGCTGGAGAGAGAGAGAGAGAGAGAGAGAAAACATAAAAATAAAGATGGATATGACGACAGCAAAGAACTCAAATACAAATCAAACATTTATGACTGAAAAAAACATTGTGTATTAATACAAGTATATTTGTGAATAGTGACGCCAGATGCAGGTAAAAGACAAGTTGTGACGTGAGGTTACGTATTAGAAAATTCGGTGTTGTGATCGTTACTCATGGATCAAACAGGACAAAATGATTTGCTTGTTTTACAGCACATTTAGTCATGCATGTCATCTGAGGGCACGTGCACACTCGCAACAAAAAACAAATTAAAATAAAAAAGATCTCTGAGCTGTAAGTTGTGCTATTTACAGAATGACGACGTTTTCCAGCAACACTTTTGTGAGGATCGTTTATCCTAAAATTGATCGGCGCCTTTACTATACAAACATTTGTGCTGTTCACTGACTCGGCACATAGAATATACACTTGCATGTACATTATAATACAAATAATTGTTCTATAATTGTTATAATCACTATACTGCCTCCACATCAAATGGAACATAAATTGTTAAAATAAACATTTTTAATTTACAAATATTTCTGACACCTGAAAAATTAATTCTATGGTCAATTCCATTTTCGTAAGCGTCCATTACATGAGTGAACCACCTCTTGGTAAATTCACTGAAGAGATCTAGTACTAAAGAACTAGTGCAGTTGGTTAGTCTTGTCTCCTATCGAGCAAAAAAATTCAAAAATAGGACCTACGAAAGCAAACAAGAGAACTGAGGTAGCTAAAAATCTACTTAATGCAGAGAGAAAAACATTTGAAGTCAACCTGGGAAATGAAATAAAAGACATTGTGATGTTACGGTGAAAAACATGAAATAGAAACCAAACGCACATTCGCTCTGTTTGACTCAAAAGACTATAAAGACAAATCTTCTCTCATAGAGCTTTAAGCCAAAACAATAAAAAAACAATCTGAAAAATAGCATCTCTGCATCGTATCATATTTAAACACTGAAAAACAGGGACCTGAGAAAACACATCGTTTTAATAATAATTAAAAAAATCAATAAAAAAATGTGCTTAAAAATTCAATGATAAAATAAAAAACACTTTTTTGACAGCAATATGCCATATAAGTAGATAAACATTTGTGTATAAAAATTCAAACAATTAGATGCGTGTGCAAACGTGAACACAGTTAAACATCGTTCCGTGTTAATGTTGCTTTTCGGGTTATTTGGAGTCATGGTTAGCTTCACGGCAGATCTCAGATCAGTCGGGACCATCAGAGCAGGTTGGTTATGTTAGTATCTGTGCTGTACAGCCACACCACTAGAGGGAGTGTGAGGGCAACAAAGGGCCAGGAGATGCCCTCGGTGCATGCAGACAGGGACCAGTCTCGGCGCTCCGGGTCTTTACCCGTCTCCAGGTAGTTCCTCGCCACGAATTTGAGCAGCTCGTCCATGAGAATGACAGGCATTGAGATCTTCAACACCATCATCCACTGGGTCACATTCAGGGGCGTGATCTGAAAAATGACCTAAACCATGGAAAGAGAGAAAGTTCTGAGTGTGACAGGAGACCTCCTGCATTTCTTCTTGTGCTTTATGAGGTCGCCAGTGTACCGCAAGCCTGCAGAGCCACAACCTGGTTGTTTTATTTTCAATGTGGACTGTTAGCACATACAAGAAACATTTCATGTTACTGATGTTTATATATTAAAACGAAGCCATTTGTACATTGATTACGCTGTAAACACAGTGGTGCTGTTGACATAGCAACACAGGCTCAACCAATGGCATCAGTCTGAGGTTCTCTCTTTGTCTCTTTGACTGCCATTAGCATTGCCAGAACACTCCTTGCACCTTGCACAAGGTTATGTAACATTGTTGAAAAGCAGTCATTTCAATAATTACAATTCTATTATTGGTTATGAATGTATTGTAGACGCACTCGGCTACATTGATCACCGAATGATCTGTACCTATAGCAACAAGACACATGCAGGTGTGGACAGGTGGCGTACCGGCAATGGCTCCACATAAAGGATGAGAAAGTGCAGAGACATGGAGAGACAGATGGCTCCCAGCAGCCAGATGTTTTCCCAGGGCGGCATGCGCAGCAGGGACTGGTTCTCTGACAGGCTGCAGAAGAGAGAGGAGGTGTTACTGGGGATATACAAGAATTCACGACTAGGTTTGTCATGACTCAATCTGGGAGATGTGTGACCCAGAGGTCTGACCTGTTGAGGGCGTTACACATTTCGATGGTGACCAGCACGGACAGGGCCATGGTCATGGGGTAAGGAGACTCGAACACGTGACACTCTAGATCCTGGAAATCTGGGTTATCAGGAGAGCACTGCAGGAAGTGGCTCTGCAAGACACAGACGCGCCGTCAGAAGTCTCCAAACATGCAGTGGTGGAAAGTCACTGCTACATTAAAGCTGCAATCTGCAACTTTACGAACTTCTTGTATGATGAAGTATTAGAAATTAACCCAAACTGACGTTTCCCTTGAAACTGGACCCGATAGCTTATATTCTACATCATTATTATAAACTTACTGTTGCAAATCAATAACTTATGTGTTCATTTTTAATCCAAAAAGTTGGAGCTTTTACATCTGGTATGTAAACAGAGATTAGTTAGTGTGGTAACTAGTGATTACCAGCTGGTAAAGAGTGATCATTGGACCATCATCGGCAGAAATGAACCACCACGCTGCGGCTCCGACGGTCGCAGCACCCACATAACCTGAATACGATGAGACAAACACACACTCATCAAGAGTTCACACAAGTTAACAAGTTAACTAGCTTGATGCTAGTGAGAGAAGCTAGCCTCACTCACAACCAATGGCCAGATATCTGAAGAAGAGCCAGCCGGAGATCAGGGGCTCCTTGGCGTTGCGGGGAGGTTTGTTCATGATGTCCAGGTCGGGGGGGTTGAAGCCCAGAGCAGTAGCAGGAAGACCGTCTGTGACCAGGTTCACCCACAGCAGCTGAACGGGGATCAGAGCCTCAGGGAAACCCAACGCCGCCGTGAGGAAGATGCTGATTGAGAAAGAGTCAAATATAGACCTAAAGAATCATCTCATAATGACAAAACCCAATACATGAGAAAGATGAGAGACAAGCTCACCAGACCACCTCACCAACATTGGAGGAGATGAGGTAGCGAATGAACTGTTTCATGTTGTTGTAGATCGCTCGGCCTTCCTCAACAGCAGCTACAATGGTGGAAAAGTTGTCGTCAGCGAGGACCATCTCTGAGGCGGTCTTGGCCACGGCAGTGCCAGAGCCCATGGCGATGCCAATCTCCGCCTTCTTTAGGGCGGGGGCATCGTTCACACCATCGCCTGTCTACAGAGACCAACACACCAGTCAAAAGATCATCAAACACAGCTGATCAAAACAAAACTCTCTCTCTGTGATTAGGGTGTAAAGGAAGAAACGTTTTATTGACCAGAGTGACCGAAAGAAAATCTTTCTCAAAATTCTGTCATTGTTTATTCACACTGCAATTTCTATGAAATTTTCATTAAAAATTCACTCTGTATTAAACGTTCAAATTTTTATTCATAATTCCAGAGAGGAAGCGCAGCAATTCTGGAGAGGAAGCGCAGCAATTCTGGAGAGGAAGCGCAGCAATTCTGGAGAGGAAGCGCAGCAATTCTGGAGAGGAAGTGCAGCTATTCTGGAGAGGAAGCGCAACTATTCTGGAGGGGAAGTGCAGCAAGGCCACATTAAGGTCGCCTACCATGGCAGTGATCTCATCAAAGCCCTGCAGGAACTCCACGATCTTGGACTTGTGAGAAGGTTCTACACGTGCAAAACAGCGAGCTGCCATGACGGCCTTTCGCTGGGCATGGGGTGAAAGATCGTCGAATTCGCGGCCTGTGAAGGCCATGTCATTAACGTCATCATCCTCTGAGAAGATGCCGATGCGTCTGCAGATGGCCACGGCCGTACCCTTGTTGTCACCCGTGATCATGATGACCCGAATGCCAGCGTGGCGACAGAGCTTGATGGAAGCGGCCACCTCAGTCCGAGGAGGATCCAGCATCCCCACACAACCCACGAAGGTCAGATCAGACTGGAGCAGAGAAGAGACAGTCAGCATTTCAATGACTGAGCAGTTAGATCAGATACACTTGTGATCTAGATACGAGATGTTAGATCTAGACAGCAACTGATACTTTAAACCAGCTAGACAGCTAAATACTTAAACAGCTGGATACTTTTAGCTAGTTTAAAACGAATACATAGTTATATATATTTGCGTGTGTGTGGTTTGAATATGTGGTTTACAAGGACACAAATGTGTATAAGGATGTGTATAACAATGTAAACGTGGTTTATGGGGACACTTCCTTACCAAATCGCTTAAAAAAACAAAACTAAATAGTGAATTTATGTTAATTAAAAAAAGCTTTTCTGTGAGGGTTAGGTTTAGGAGAATAAACAGTTTGTACAGTATAAAAAACGTTTATGGAGAGTCTCTATAAACCACATATGCCAACATGTGTGTGAACGCATGTATATATGTACATATATATGTATATGTACATACACGCCCACATATACACATATTATATACACATATATACACGCATACATACACGTCATATATAAACACTTCATACAGCGAGCCAGCTTGACACTCTAATTACTGTGTGCTCCACAGAATCTGACAGTCACCTCATACTCTGCAAAGCGAGCGGTATCGGACAGAACCATCTCCTCCTTCTTGAGCGGGTTGTCTCGGGTGGCCAGCGCCAGGCAGCGCAGGGTGTCACGCCCGGTCCCGTACTCTTTGATCACAGACATGATCTTCTCTTTAATGCCCTGAGACAGCGGCACCCTGGAGCCGCCCACCCGCACGTACGCGCACCTGTCGATCACGCCCTCCGGAGCGCCCTGAGAAACACACCCGAAATCAGCAGTGTGGCTAAACACAGCTAACACACTAACTTACTACATCACAATCCAGAGTCTAATGAGCTTTTATTATGTAGATCAGTGGATCTCAACTGACAGATCACGACCCATCAGATGCAGATCTGTTAACGAAGTATCAAAATGCAACTTAACCGTACAATTTAATTTACAATTTACAATAGCAAAATAAACTGGCTTATCAGCTGATCACAGTTAGAAGAAAACACTTCGGGTATATTTTGTTATTAATCAAAGGTCATGCGTCCAATCAGACTATTCATTTTAATAATTGTACATCATTTGCACTCCAAAGTAAATCAGAACTACTTGAGAATCACACTGATCTGAAGATGAACATGAGAGACAAGAAGCACCTTGACAAACATCTTAGCAGAGCTGGATCTGGCCTTGTTGGGGGTACAGAAGACAGACATGGACTTCCTGTCTCTGGAGAACTCCAGCGTGAACTCCTTCTTCATGAGCTGCTTGATGACCTACACACACACACCCACACACACACACACTGTTAAGTTCTCTTCATCATCATCATCACACTCATATTACATAAACGATTACAGAGACATTTTACCGAGTTGCAGGCGTTGGCTTTCTCAATCTTGGACAGACTTCTGACGTCAGTGTCAAAAACATTCATCTTCTCCACCAGGCAGGTGAGAGCGGTCTCTGTGGCTTCTCCAACCTTCTCATAGACACCTTTAGACTGAGAGAACGTCATTTATCAGCACATTCCACACCCGGGATCTCCAATCCATGTTTCTGAAGATCCACAGACCTTGCGAGTTTAGCTCCAGCTTTCTCCAACACACCTGCCTGGATGCTTCTAGAGGTCCTAAAGACCTTGATGGACTGGTTCAGGTGTGCTTACTCAGAATTGAAGCTAAACCCTGCAGGACTGTGTGGACCTCTGTGGAGACCTCTGTTCTACACAATCAACACTATATACAACACAATATAATGTAATGAATTATCTCAGAGATCACTTAATTCATCAAAACATGTATGTTGTGATATATCATCATTATGAATAAATACTAAGAATATTGTAATACTGATTTGGGCTCGTATCAGCCACAATGACATGAGAACACATGGGAACAACAGACACCTCATTAAAATCCAGAGAAGAATCGTTGCACAGGGCACAGATGGTTGCCAACTCCACCAGCCCGTCATACTGCGAGCACTTCACCACACGGTTGTCAAGAAACCTGTGCAACCAATCAGAATGAAGTTTAAACGCAACCCACTTGCATTGGAGAACTTGAATTGTCTTGGGTGTAGCACTGCACGTCTACTCACACGTCTCCTTCAGGGGCGTAGGTGGAGCCTGAGATGGTGAACTCCGTCAGCGAGCAGCTCTCCCCTTCAGCCTTGTCCAAGACAAACATCTGCAGGAGAGGCAGAGATTTTTATTGCATTGGTGTCCTGCTGTCTGAAATCTTTACTGTGGTTGATGCTCTAAGATTTTATGAGGCTTGGATCAGCGCACAAGTTCATTCAAGCACATCAATAAAGCTTGTGTGGTGTGCTGTCATTTCTGGAGCTGTTCCTGGTCACCATTCAGTTTTACAGTATTGAAAATGCATTGTCAGCTTTCTGCTAAACTTCCTGTGTTCGGCAAGAGAATAAAATCAGGTCTGTGTTGACATGAAGAGTGAGGAAATGACATGATTTTAATTTTGGGCTAAAACTACTATTGGTACGTGTCAGCATGTTTTAGATCTGTGAGGAATTTGTTAACTGACAGAAGGCGGCAGCACAAGAAAGTATTAACATGAGAACATTATCTGTTTACAATGATTCCGGGCGCCATAATTCTGTCCTGCATGCTTTCCTGTTTAAATAAATACAGAAATTGGCAGAAGAGAGAGTGGAAGGAAAGCAAAAGAACTGCGACTGTTTCCATACAGAGAAAGAGAGAGACACAGATGAAGCTTCGCTTTCAACCTGGAGGAACGAGAAAGGCTCTGAGGCATCTCAACGTCTGATGGTAAACACACCAGTGAGACGCTTCGGCTGTCCATCAGGGTAAATTCCTGCGTTTCTGCCGAGTGAGCAGCTCAGCCCATGACAGAGATTCTATCTGTAAATCGTACAGGAAGCTGCGCCAAAACACACGGCGTGTCCTGAGACCGAGGGCCTTTTAAAGGGCCACAAAAAAGACCAAAATAAACCAAATAAATAAACAGACCCGCTGAGCTAGTACTGTGAGAGAAACTGAAGCGCAACAAGCGATTCATCTGTCCATACTGAATGCACAACGTCTGCATTTGTGATATAATCATAGTCAATTGGAAGATGGAACGAATTTTGATGTTTAATTTACAGTTATTTGAATTTGGAACAATGTGTTTTTACAGTGTGTGTATGTGGGGGAGGGGGAATGCAACTAGCATGTTACTACATAAACCAAGCAATCAACAAAATTGTCTGATTGCTCATTGTGTTCAGTTGGTCAGGACGTGCCAATAACATAAAAACAAGCCACGCCCCCCAATTTCTCACTGAAGTCGATTGGAACTTCTGGTTGATGCTGACTTTAACTTTGTTTACAAAGCCTAAAATGAATACACTCAGAGTCAGAGGTGCGACCTCACCCTGCAGACAGACATCTGGTTGGTGGTGAGGGTGCCGGTCTTGTCAGAACAAATGACAGAGGTGCAGCCCAGCGTCTCCACGGAGGGCAGCGAGCGGACAATGGCGTTCTTCTTGGCCATGCGGCGGGTGCCGAGGGCTAGGCAGGTGGTGATGACAGCGGGGAGGCCCTCAGGGATGGCGGCCACAGCCAGAGCGACGGCGATCTTGAAGTAGTACACGGCCCCGCGGATCCACGAGCCTCCATGAACGGGGTCGTTGAAGTGACCGATGTTGATGATCCACACGGCGATGCAGATGAGCGAGATGACCTTGGAGAGCTGCTCTCCAAACTCATCCAGCTTCTGCTGCAGGGGGGTCCTCTCCTGCTCGGTGGCAGCCATCTCGTCACGGATCTTACCGATCTCTGTGTTCACGCCCGTGGCCACCACCACGCCAACGGCTTTGCCCGCGGCAATGTTGGTTCCCTGAAACGCACACGTTCAACATTAAGAGGAATAAAAAGTAACAATAAGAAGCAGACAAGACCCAAAACAATGTGATCACACAGCAATTCCTGTGGCATCAAAGGTGCTTTAAGCTATTTCTGAGGAACGCTGTTGATATATTTGAAATCCAAACCAAAACAAACAGAACTCTCTTTGTTCCCCCGCCCTCAAAATAGCAAATATGCAATGCAACCGACAATGACTAACAGCTGGTGGACACGCCTCCGATTGCTGATTGGCTAAAAAAGTGTTATGGTGTTGTAGGAATGGTCCGATCCAGTTTGTTTGTGTTTTTTCAACAGCATTTCTCACAAATCGTATACTGCACCTTTAACTTGGGTGTGTTGTGTTATTATTCCGAAAGATTGTGATAAGCATATCAAATGTAAGTTTTTAGTTCTTACCGAGAACAGCATGTTCTTTTTGTCCTGATTGACAGCGCGGGGGTCCGGTACGGGGTCCGTGTGCTTAATGACAGACACAGACTCACCTGCAGGGCAGGCAGAAGCAAGTTACCTGATGTCAGCCAAAAGCCAAGACGCCCAAACACACATATACGAACAGAGCAAGTGTTTGTTACCTGTGAGGATGGACTGATCCACTCTCAGTGTGGTGGATTTAATAGCACAGATGCGGATGTCGGCAGGCACCTTGTCACCCACTGGACACATACAAGAGAGACACAATAAGAGATTACAAACAAATTAGTTACATCCACAGAAGCCCAAGCAGATGTTTTACCTAATGCACATACCACAGAAGAACGTGTGGAACATGATGATGATTAAGTGATGAAATATTCATTTATGGTGAACTAAAGGTGATCACAATGTAAACACAGAGGCCATCAATAAACAAGCCCTGAAAAATGTTTGATTTTTGGCCTCTAAATGAATGTGTGTAGAGTTTATAATGATGCTAGGGGAAACGTTTAATATATGTAACTATGCATGAGTATGCGGGGCCCATCTAATCTGAGCTGTAGTGTTTTGTTAAACCGCTATTAAATCTCATCCACAAATTGGAGTCGCACATGGTTTACAGCAAACTTCCTTTGGGATATAAAGTGTCAGTACACGGAGTTTACAGAACAGTCAGATAAAAGATGTCTGAGGACATGAGGCTGATTACAAGCTTTGGAAAGATTAACCATGACGTACCCAAATTAAAGTAAATCTTATTATATTCAACTAAACTCAGCAGTTCTGTGTTTACTGTCATAAAATGAATTAAGGGGACGCCGAAACAAAACAGACCTATAAACTCATCTGTGCCCTTGAGGGAGAGAGAAGAAAATAGCACAGAGCAACAATGCGACGCGTTTGCTGATGCGCTTATTGGGTTTAAACACAAAGGCATGAGAGCAGCTGCCCCTGCGCTCGACAGGAAGAGTGACGAGGGTTAATGTCCC
>JAZGTJ010011260.1:0-17140 GCA_036877575.1 Botia almorhae
AAAAAACTGCTCTTTCAAAGCTCAGGAAATTGAGTTCTAAGTTAATAACATGTTAAAATAGACAAATTGTTTGCATACAGTTAAAATATAAAGCAATAAAATAAAATTTTCCCCATAGTCCAAAAGACATGTAGGCTTGCTGAATTGGAAATAGGAAATTACCCTTGGGTGTGTTTAAGCAAGTGTGAATGTGTGTGAGCCCTGTAATAGACTGATCTGTTCAGGATGTACCCCAACTATGGCTCGAGATGCTGAGATAGGCTCCAGCCCCTGTGACTCTGCAGAGGACAAGCAGGTTTGGAGGATGTATGATGACTTTGAGATTTTGATTGACTTTCATTGTGGCACAGTGTAAAGAATTGATGAGAACTTTTCTGAATCAATAGATTACTTGGGTCTCTTTCTCTCCCAAAAGGTGAGAAGCCATAGAGTCTCAATGTGTTTTCATTTTGATCCTATTGTTGGCTAGACAATTAAAATATTAACAATTAAGATATTAAAGAGATCTTTTTTGTGATCTTTCCTATGGTGATGAAGCTGTGAAAAATAAGTATTCATGTTTTTTGCGCAATTTACATTACAATTGGTAGAGCATTGCATTAGCAATGCAAAGGTTGTGGATTTGATTTCCAGGGAACACATGCATTGATAAAAATGTGTACCTTGAATGCACAAGTTGCTTTAGATAAAATTGTCTGTCAAATGCATAAATAATGTAAAGTTATTGTTAAAAACAATCACTTTTTAAAATATCACTGTCATGTGCTACGGCATGGCTTGGCAGCAGCAAATGTCTTGTGCTACAGATGATGGGAATAAGTTAGTAGCTTGTAAGTTACATTGAAACCCAGCCTGGCCTGTTCTGCATTTTATGGCACTGAACTACATTTTGGGTGGTATAAGAAGGAAATACTGACATTACAATGCAACTTGCTTGATTTTTTGCTATAAAAATATCACATGTGATCTCAACAGTTTTTCAAACTATGTTCAGATTTGCTCTGAACTAGAAACTAGAAACTAGAAACTGTTGCTTTGTGTCATTTAGGAACATGAAGGCCAGTGTTTTTTAAGAAATGGTGTTTTGCGATGGTTGTTTTACGGTACTTCCAATTGGAACGCTTTTGGAATGTGCTGATTTCAGTGTGTGAGAGCAGTGGTTGCTGAGAGCAAATGAGAGCTCCTGGTTTTGTTCATATAGGCCTATTAAGTATTTTGTAAGGTGAGTGGTCACCTTACAAAATCTTAATTAAGTAACTAAAAACTGCTGGAAGGTAATGAATGATTGTTTTTTGTACTCAACATATATTCAGTTGACTGTCAAATCTGAACTGTTGTGAAGATCTCATCTCTGGGTGCTGTTCTCATCCTACTCAACAGAAGATGCTTTTTCAAGTCCTCTGTACAAGGCTCTCTCCACTCCTGCTCTTACTCCAAACCTTAGCCTGTTCATTAGCCCCGATTTATTTCACCTGTGTTTCACCGTTTATATGTTTGTTTGCACCCCACCTTTGGGTTTAGTCTTGAGCCAAACAGCTCAGTAGCTCCAGTGGGTTGTCTCAGGAAATGTTTTTTTTTGTACCCCTTTGTCTGTTTTGTTTTCTCAGTGTTTGGATTATATCCTGGTTAATATGTGATTTGTATCTATGCTACTGCATTAAAGAAACATTTAGTTTGTTGAAAACTCAGGAGCAGAACAGCAATCAGTCCAGGATTCCTAAGTTCCACTGTTGTGGAGTTATCCTAATGGTCAGTGCCTTGAGTCTTAAGTAATCAGTATAATAAGTATAATATTTTATTTTTCATTCTTGATTCTATTTGGTTTCCCATCATTGATTCACATGTCCTTCCAAGAGACAGCCGCCAGAATAAAGCCCTAAAAAATGATTTTCCTGCATCCTGTGCGATTTCATTTAACCACTGCCTGGTAGAGGTGAGGATAGGTGCCTGTGGTACACCAGCTGGAGGCTAACTTCCTGGGTGCAGTTGTCCAGTGAACAGACACCGGCTAGAGGAAACCTGGTGAGGTGACAATACTGCTGGAATTCCCGCTGTAATCCACAGAGTGCTGAGACTATGCAATGTGTAGTCCATTAACATGATAGATAATATCATAAGATATGCCGTTCCAGCTTGCATGGAGATGACATGGAATATTAATGCAGAATATTAATGCCATCAACATTTACACCATAGGACAGTATTAAATAAGGTATGATTACAACAATGAGTGGGTCCTGAAACATCAACAGAGTTTAAAATGTCTTTAAAAGCCAACCCCAATGCATCTTTTTCATTTTCCACATGGATGGTAAAATCATCAACAATTAAGGCTTGATCTGTAGCCAATACAACTCCATTTGGGATCTTTGAGTACTCTTGTATGCCATTTAAAGTTTGCAATGGGCCCTCAACATTTTAACACCTTGTGCAGACTGTTACGGAGGAGGCTCCCACTCTGCCTCCTGCACGCCACCAGAGGGAACCCTCTCGGAGGGAGGGTCCGAGACTACTCACACTCACTCAGGAAAGATCCACCACAGCTGAGTACACTCTCACATTTCGTATGCTCGCTGCACATACTAAGTGGGTTGAGGATACTTTAAAGCTGCTGTTTTCTGCTGCTGTTTGACTACAGTCTGAGTTAACGTGTAAAGTCAAGGGGAGAAACCTAAGTGAGTACATCAATCTTTATATCCAAGTTGATCATTTAATCTGCTCACGGCGGCCTTGCTGTTCTGATGTTCTGTCCAGGCCTGAGTCCATAGCCCCTTTGAAACCCATGCAGGTTAATTTTACACGTTTATCTACTGAGGAACAAGAATGTTGTTTCCAAGCCCGTTTGTGTTTATACTGTGGACAACCTGGACACATGAGATCCAACTGTCCCGTTAGACCTACCTCCAGTAATTCCCCGGTAAGTGTAGCATCTATTCAGAATAACAATAGTAACATTATCCGTTATTCCTGTAACATTAATTGTTAATGAATGTACAGTTTTAATGTCTGCTCTCATAGATCCTGGAGCAGCAGCCAATTTCATATCCTCTGAGTTTGCTGAATTAAACAATGTCCCTGTAACTCTCTGTCCCGCTTCCTTAGAAGTGGAAGCGTTAGATATCCGCCCTTTGGGGTTAGGAAAGGTGGTATATTTGGTCGAGAATTTCCAACTCTGCATAGGCTTACAACACTCAGAATCAATTCATGTCTAATCTATTTTGTTACCTAATCACACAAATTTTGGGTTTGCCTTGGTTGCAATCACATGAACCAATCATTTCATGAGGAGAGGGTCAAATTTTACAGTGGGGTAGAAATTGTCATGATCGCTGTTTAACTAAAGCGAACCGTATCGTTAAGCCCGTAACTGAATCTAAATTCACCGTCCCAGAATATTCTGATCTAGCAGAGGCATTCAGTAAACAGAAAGCCTTACAATTACCTCCTCACCGTTCCATTGATTGTACTAACGATTTAGCTCCTGGTGCTGGTCCTCCCTGAGGTCGCATTTTCCCCTTTCGCAACCTGAATCTGAAGGAATAAATCAATATATCTCGGAGGAATTGGCCGGATTCTTCCCTGTTAAGCAGAAGGATGGTGGTTTACGTCTGTGTATTGATTACCGGGCATTGAATGACATAACAGTAAAATTTCATTACCTGTTACCTTTAGTTCCCGTGGCTCTAGAACAACTGCGCAATGCTAAATACTTCACAAAACTCGATCTGAGAAGTGCCTAAAACCTAGTTCGTATTAGATTAGGAGATGAAAGGAAAACTGCTTTTTCAACGACCAGTGGCTATTACGAGTATTTAGTCATGCCCTTCGGACTAGCAAATAGCCCATCAGTATTCCAGTCGTTTATGAATGACATCTTTCAAGACATGTTAGAGAAATGGGCCATCGTGTACATCAAAGACATACTAATTTACTCATATAAAACATACCATATAAAACATGTAAGAAGGATTTTTAAACACTTAATTGAGTACAATCTGTTTGTAAGGGGGGATAAATGTGAGTTTTACAGGACTTGTATCTCCTTTTTAGGGTATGTTATCAACAAGTCAAGAGGGTGTTGCCATGGACGACAAAAGGTCCGTGCAGTAACAGACTGGCCTTTACCAAAAATGGTAAAGGACCTCCAACATTTTTTAGGTTTTGCCAACTTCTATCGTCGGTTTATTCGAGGTTTTAGTTTTGTGGCTTCACCATTAACTTCCTTGGTGAGACGAAATTCAGGTAAATTAGCCTGGAATGATGAGGCAGCCAAGGCCTTTACTGAACTCAAGAATCGATTCACAAAAATTAAAAAACAACTTTATTTAAAACAAAAAAAAAGTTTGGGAACATTCGCTTAACCTCCAGGTACCACCCACAGTCCAACGGCCAGACTGAAAGACTCAACCAATAGATCATCAGATTCCTGAGATCATATTGTAATCAGAGACAGGAGCAGATATCTCATGTGGGCGGAATACGCACAGAACTCCTTGGTCAAGCCCGCTACTGGTATGACTTGGTGTCCTCGGGTTCCAGCCACCTCTATTTCCTTGGAAATGACTGGTTACAACTCAGCAAGGAGGTATGGGAGAGAGCGCACACTCACTTGCTACATGCAGTCAGACGCCAGACACAACAGGCCAATCGGCACAGATGGCCCGACCAAAACTTTGCTCCCGGACAGTGGGTGTGGCTCTCTATTAAGGATCTTCGCCTCCGGTTACCATGCAGGAAACTCAGCCCTAGGTACGTGGGTCCTTTCAAAATTCTAAGGTTATTCACTCCTGTATCTGTCAGATTGGAACTTCCATCTAATTATCGTATTTCTCCTACATTTCATGTATCACTGCTCAAACCCACTGGTGATTGAGAGCTGAAGGGGAGTCTCCAGGAACAGACCCCTCCCATCATGGTGGATGGCGAGGAGGCTTATCTGGTAAACCAATTACTCGACTCCAGGTGCCGGGGTGGCAGGATCCAGTACCTCGTGGATAAGGAGGGGTATGGCCCAGAGGAACGTTTGTGGGTGAATGCAAGTGATATCCTGGATCCTACCCTCACAGAGGAATACCACAGAGCTCAGAGTTAATTTGTTAACATGTGCACATATTCTAACACTGCCAGCTTAGAAGAGAAATGGAGAATGTGTGGAGTAAACAAAACCCACTGACTGATGAGAAAGCCTCAGGTTTCTCAATAAGGCTGGTGATTGACCACTTTTGCAGTCTGATATTTTAATTGGATGCTTATGAGTTAACGGACACACAAAGCATACATCCCCAACCCCCAGGAACACAGGGGGAGCATTTTTTTAAATTTTGCAGCAAGCTTAGTTCTGAATCCACAGCTGAATCCAGCTTTCCTGTAGCTCAGTGGTTAGAGCATGACGTTAACAACGCCAAGGTCATGGGTTTGATCCCAGGGATTGCACATACTCAATGTGTAGTATAATGCAATGTCAGTTGCATTTGATAAAAGCGTCTGCCAAATGCCTAAATGTAAATGAATCCATCTGTTACAAACTCTTAGGTGAGAGTGCATATCATATATGTATCAAGATTTTATTTGAAATGTAATGGATTTGAAACCCTTTAGGTTGCTGCTTCTGTGTAATATGACTAAAATTAGACATCAACCTATCAGGTGAACTTGTGTATGTGAATGGTAAAGTATATCAAAGAAGATAAGAAATTTGTTTATAATAAGCTATATTGGGGAAATGACACTTAAATGACACTTCTTTAATCCTGATGAAATGAAACTGCTTCATGAAAAAACTTTTGGTGGTATAATTGTCTGGAAGTCAATGTCCTAAGTCAAATGTTTCCTGGAACTATTCATAGGTGGAGATTTTCTTGAGAACACATCTAAACAATTTTTTTATTAATCATCGGTGTTAGGTTTTATATTAATAATGACTTAATCTTGTGGTTAAACTTGTGTTTTTTGTGGAAGAACTCCCTTTTTGCTCAAACATGTCCCTGCCTAAATTTTTAAACAAATACTTTCTTGTGGTTTAGTTTTTAAATTTAACTTAAATTTAAATTTTAAATTTACACTCAGCAAACAGCAGCAGACCAAAACACAGTTATTGTTTATGTAATTTTGTTCAGTAATATTAGAGGCTATTACATACTTTACTAGTTTAACTGCTGTTGTGTGCTTTAAATAAAGTTAGATTTTTTATACCTCTGTTGTTAATCCCAGAATCATAGACCTGTTGGCTCTTACAGTGGGACTTGGCTTAGCTGTAGGACAGATCCTTGACAATAGGCCTCTGTCATTACAGTCCGATGTTCTTCCTGGCTGGATATTAGTGGTTAACTGTCAGTGATTTTAGTAATTCTAAACACGTCTGATATGAAGTGAACCCTTTTCTGTATGTCTTACATTCTATCTCACCCCTTACCCCTGATTTAAGTCTGTAATCATGACCTACCCCAATGCTTTCACGTCAGATTTCCCAGGCCATCATCACCAATATTGGCAGCTGGGATGCTGTAAATGTGTGTGTGGCTTTAAATTAGCCCTCTGTAATTTGTGTTTCAGACATGAAAGGTATTGTGGCATTAGTTGATTGCATGCATCCATGCATACATCATCTATGTGACTAAAGTGAATTAGAGTATATTAGAGCATTAAAGGTCATGCATGGATAACATTGCTCACTTGAAAGAGATGTTGTGTCTGGTATAGTCAAACATTTGAAGGTACATATTTACATTTGAAAGAGAGTCTTTAGTTTTCTCTGAATTACATGTACAAACATTTGAGAAAATATCTTCGAATGTAGTATGGTTTCTATGCAACATTTTATAAATGAGGCCCCTGGTATGTTTTGAAGCTTAAACTGTCTAAGACTCACTTGATGGTCCCCTTTAGACATTTTGTAATAATTATAAACAACACTGCATCTACATGTCAGATAACTCTTATCAATATTACTTGAGTATTAGTAGGCTGACAGCTTAATATCTGCCAACACTTTACTGTGTTTGTCCCCAAACAAACATTCTACTTACTTCTAATGACTGATTCCACTAACAGATGCGTTGGGATCCATATGCAGCGTTTTATTATAAATCATGGTCAAGCAGGCAGAAGTCGGCAACAGGCAAATAAAACAATATCAGAGGTGAGACAAAGTGATAAACAATAACCAGGCAAGAATCGGGGCAATCGGCAAACAATCACAAACGGTAAGTAAATCCAAAGGTTTGGGGCAGGGGGCCGGCGGCAGACAGTCGAGAAACGGTAAACAATCAAAATCGTACACAGGTAATCAAACAGGAAAAAACCCCGCTCAGAAATGTATCCATGAAAAAACAAGACTTCACACATACTAAATGAAGAGTTCGATTTAAATAGACCGGGCTGATTGTCCACAGGTGACCAAGGCAGTGATTTGTAGTCCAGGGTGATACCAGTATTCCAGTGACGGTTCCCTCTGTTGGTGCGGAAGGAGTCTCCTCCATAACAAGTTTGCTAATAATCAACTAATGCTCTGATGGGAGATAGCTGACATGGTGCAGTTACTTACAGTCAACTAGAGAGGACCATCCAACGAGGACCAAAATAAAGTGTAACCTGATATTAATGTATTTACAAACTTTGTTGTTTAATGTTTACATTATAAAGCCATTAAAATCACTAGCACAAGTTAATACTCGCACTTTGTTTAGCTAATTGTTCCAGAAAAAAAAATTATAAACAATTATTTCACCCCTAAGACCTCTGAGGTATAATAAACCACGATCAAATCTGATGTGTCTGATCAAGTCTGACTATCTTGTGTAGTAAATAAGTATGCAATAGTTAAATTTGTATAATATAAACAAATTTAATAGTAACCTAAGATTTGTTGTGTGACAAAAACCTTTAGCCTCTGTAATAGTTGCAATCACTATCTTCAATATTATTAAACCTTTACACAATAAAAAGCTCTCCAAAATAGCCAATGAGTGTATCAGTAGCTTAACCATGCCAGCTTCTTTGATTTTGGTGCTGGCTGGTTGTGGTTAGGATAGACAAGCATTCCCAAGTGTCTGTCCTGAGGACTGCAGCTGTTCTCCCCACCCTACTTTCCACTACCGGCGGAGTTACTCTAGTGGTCTTGTTACAGCCGGTAGCAATCAGTGTGAAACCAGTGGATATGAAAGACACCCAGAGGAGATGTGTGTTATGTATGTGGAGTTTAGACACCTATTATCGCCAGTCTGGAAAGAATGATTAACGCTCCACATCCCCTTGTGTGTCAGATGCTAACTTCTCAACTCACACTTGATAAAGGGTGTGCGGTAGTTGTCAGGGAAATGCTTGTGCAAAGTGTGGCATCCGACAAAGCGGCACCTCTGTGGTAAAGAAGCTGAGTGGCAGAGTGGAGAATATTTCAACACCGTGAGATGTTGCTTGTCAGGCTAATGAACCTGTCTGAATTCTTACTATGACAATATAAAAAAGTTCCTTTATATAAAATATATGCTTAGTCAAGTAAAACGCAAAGAAACTGGGTCTCCTCAATGGCATTAATTCCCAACTTATAATGCTGACTGCTCCTGTCTAGCAGCCAATGTTTTGGGATGTGATATAAATTTTCTCCTAATTTTGAGAGGTCCCGTCTCAATATTTCCTTCCCACCAATTGTCCAGACAATTAACATTAGAATATAACATTACATTCACATTAATAGAACATAATAGAACATTAAAATAATGCAAACACAACTCACGAGGTTGTTTTTACACAGGACAACCTTTGATAAAGCTGATAAAATGTTATTATCCTATTAAAGGCAACATAGGCACAACATAGGCACATTTAGGTACATGAATAGAGTTGAATGATGTATTCATATTTTATATAAAAATATCTTATATGTACATTATACATGGATAAACGGACGGACAGACAGATACAAATGTTTTTAATTACATTAACATTACATTAACGTCTTACCAAAATGCATAATTGGCTAATGTCACCAACACTCTTTTAACAGGCAGTGGCAGTGCTATAAATAACAAGGTGAATAAGGTGTTGACCATAAAAGGTGTCAAAATGTTACCACACTTCTGGTCACCAGAGCAACAGGATTGCGCGGAAGACAGGAGTGGGTGGGATTTAATGCTAAACAGTCATTATGTAGCTCTATCCATAACTCTATCCATGTACCTAAATGTGCCTATGGCTTATTCAAAGGTTGTGGGATGCTTCGATTTCTGAGCAAGACAAGAATAGCACAAGGAGCTTCTTATTTACACTATCCAAAAGGTAAGAAGGAATATACTAGCCAAATGGAGGAGCCAGAATTGGTGGAAGCAGTTGGCTTTGCTATGTGTTCAGTAGAGAGTAACTGGATTGGTAACTGGATTATTCTACAAAATAATTTGCAATATAACTGAAAAGAATTACATACAATTAACCATTTCACATTCTCATTTTCGCAACATGATGCATGGCATGAATGAGTATAGACACTTTCTTGCATAGCATTCTTGAGATGTGTAAGAAACAATTAAAAATAGACTGCTTAATTTTTATACCTGTGCCAGTCAAGGCAACACCAGCAGATATTGTGAAGAGGGTGTAGTGGAAATTTTTTTTTATTTTATTGCCTGAAGCTGCAACCACGTTGGAGTGGGCTGACAGTATGGAATGGTGTTGGTACTCTGAGTGTGTGCATGCCATGTGTTTGAGAGTGTGCACAGAAACAATGGGTTCTATGAGTGTCAACTGTTCTGTTAGTTTTAAATCTTGTCAAATCTACATTGCCTCCTGCTGCCCCCCATTGGGCCTGTCACATGTCCAGAGAAAACATTCAGAAATACCCCTAACAATTTGTAACAGAGATGCATTTGACAATAATTATGACAAGAGAATAATACATGCAACACATTTTTATATATTGAGACATTGGAAAAGTACTTGAAAAGAAGAACTTAGAAATTAGGTTTCTTCAGAAAATGCTTGGACATGCATAGCTTTAGGCTTGCAATGGAAGACAGTCAGAAATGCTGCCAATCTGGCAGTCTGTCAAGCTACCAATAACTACATTCTTGCACAGGCAATATTTAAGCCAGCCACTAATAGTGATTAACAAGGTGAAGATCAAACAATTATTTACTTTAATATTACATTTTACTTTGACTGGATATGTGAGATTACAGAAAAAAACTGAATTGACCATTCTGCAAATATCTTGTAATGTAAATGTAAAAATCTCTCTATATACAAACACACACAATTACATCACTAAAGTAATTAGGACCCAAGCACTAAAAGCGTGAAGGGCCCTATTGTTGTAATGGAATACAGAGCCGACGGGCGTATTTATTGCACAGAGTAGTAATGGTAAACAGATATGATAATGTATAGATATTTATAGATGAAAATCCAGGAGCTGACAATGACGATGGAGACTGGAGATGGAGGTAAGTCTCACACACACACATACACACACACACACACAAACACACACACACACACACACACACACACACAACAGAGGAGACCACGAAGGAGATCTTGGAGACAACCACGAACTGGCGCAGGTAAGCAGTACAGCATAAAGCATTGGAATCTGGTGCAGGTGATCAGTACTCAGGTGACTGTGAATGCTGAATGTGGGTGGAACCTGGTGCTTCCGTGACAATTGCTTTCCTTAGGATTATTATTAGTAAAGATGATGCACAGCTGCCTACTCACAAGGACACCTGTAATATTAAAAAACCCCTATTAATCCCTAAAATTTCATTAATCTTGTCTTGTATAGTCATGAGATTGTGACACCCCTCAGCTACTTCTACTATTTTTCTTTCTGGGGACTTCCAATTTGCTTATCCATGAATACAGCTCATACAGCTAAGAACTAATTTTCTGACTCTTTCTTAGTCTGCAGCCAGTTAATGTGTTGTTCAACTTTCCAGTCAGAATTAAAACCCTGATTAACCATTCTTTTGATGAGTCCAGAAATCCTTTTCAAAGTGCTTCAGAGCAGAATTGTTAACAATGTTTGCTCTGTTCCTTATTTCCGTATTCATGTCAAGGTTGGTTTTGTTATCTAGTGTGCTAGCCATTTCTGTCACTGTTGAAACTCATAAGAATAGTAACAGCACATAAGATGAGGTGGTGATCTTTTTAACAATATGGCTTGACTTCTATCAGCAAAACAATATTCTTCCACATGTACAGGTCAAATTCAATTCGGTTCAATTATTATTAATATCAAACACAGGATTATTCTTGATTCATCCCTCTATCAACTAACCATTAACTAGCTAAATCATCTAAATTGGGGTAGCCCTATCTAGATGGAAGAGTAAAAGTGCTTTGGTTTATGATTTACACTAGCAGCAACAATTAACCTGCTCATTGTCTTTCCGCTTGAGTATAATAGAGTATCCAAATATGTCATGTACAATGAATTGTTTCTAGTGTCTTTCCATTCTTTAAAAAAAAATAAAGCAGCTATATATGCCCACCTTCACAGGTTTATATTTTACACCTCAGTTTATGTAGTTCTGGTGTCTCTTCACCCACTTCTCGGTACGCATCCCATATCACTCCCCTATTCATCCAGACTCCTCCACAAGACAGCACTAACAAAAGAAAATTTAAAACTTCCTATCTTATTTTTTGGTTGATCAGGGGTATCACCAAATAATGATTGCCTGCATTTCTCACCATTAACTGTAGGGGATTTACAGTTAAGACCCGTAGACCACTTAAGGTGGAGCTAGGGATACCACTCCTTCACGTCATCAACTGGCAGCCGGAAGTCCGTCCGACTTATCTAAAAACACTGAAAAAGTCCTCATTTTTTTTAGAAAAAAATCTTAGTCTTAGTCATTTTAGTTGGCATGGTAATGACAAGCAGTTAAGCTGACAAATGGACACCTATAGGCTGTGTTTGTTGTTGCAAGCAATTTAAAGGTGTTACGATTAGTGTTCGCGGAACTTGGACTAAGGAGCAGGACGCAGGGATAAAGAGCAAAAGGTATTTAATGCTAGAAAAAACAAACGTCTAAATAATAGCAAAGGCAACAACAGGCACACAATAGCGAAAATAATCCAAATAGAAACCAAAAGCATACACAACAATCTAAAACAAACAATCACCGACAAACTAAATGGTTTTATCTAAATGGGGAACTTAAATAGTGCAATTAGTCAGGGAGACAACAGGTGACGATCATTAGAAACAGTTAGTGAGAGAAGACAGAGAACACAAAACATTTCAAAACAAAAGTCTGTGCACGTAACATAATGCCTCCCTCCCGGAAGGCATGACCTCACACCGTAGAGGCACCACCGATGACCAGGGTGGTACTGATAGAGGGGGGAGCCAGGGCGGAGCCTTGAGGAGCCAGGGCAGAGACTTGTGGAGCCAGGGTGGAGACTTGAGGGAGTAGGATGGTGCCCAGATCGTAACCAGGAAGGTAACCCACGGTGGAGATGATGGAGGGAGGAGCCATGGTGGAGGAGGAGCCGATGATTCCATGGGGCCGACCGATGGTGGCGAAGGCGGGGACAGCAGAGCCCGAAGCGGAGGTTGATTGCTGACGAGCCAGGGTGATGACAAGGATCCCGAGGGCCAAAGTGGAGCAGACGGAAGACTGAGAAGGAGCTGGAGGAAAGGAGAAGCCCAATGAAGCCAGTGGGATGGAGTGACGCAATGTAAGTTAAGGAGCAGAGTCCAGAGGAGATGGTGGGATGACGACTAACTGAGGGACGGAGGGATGAGAGCCGGGTGGAGCTGGTGGACTGACAGGCGACGATGGAGACGAGGGAGCTGGAAGACACAGTGAAGCCAATGGCTCGTAGGGCAGAGGAGAAGTCTGGGTGCTGGAGGGAGCTGAGGGACCTTCTATTCTCAGCACAGATGTGGCTGGTGTCAGACCACGACACCGCTGGTCGGCTGAGGGTGAGCGGAGGGACTGACAGGCTTCAGCGACATCGGAGATGAGACCGGGAAAGACATAAAAGGAGGTGGGAGAGGGAGGTTGGGTGGGATTACGTTCACCATTGCTATATCATTAGAATTTCCAGGCATTATTTCTGAGCTTGAGTCCAGCTCGTACTCACCCCCAACGGTGGTGTCGTGGGCAGGGTCCTCCAGACTACCCTCTTGCTCCACCGTTGTGTCGGCTGCGGCTGCCTCATGCACCTGGTTGCCCGTTTACTCCAGCTCAGGCTCTGGGACGATCATCCTCTCGGTCGAATCAAGCGCTGACTCGATGTCCGTGGTGGCTTCGGGCTGCTGCTGCACATAGTGGGGTGATGGTTGGTCGAGTTCCAGGCTGCTACTGACCACCTCTGATGACCTGGGGCTGAAATCCGCTTTGTCAACCATTAGCTCCGAGCCCGCCAACCCTAGAGTGAAGTTAACGTAGTCCTTTATAGCCCATGTGCGATTGGGCTGTGGTATGAGGAGACGGTAAAAAAATCTAGCCTGTACCAAAACATGTCCATAACGGTCAGGTCCTTGAGTGGAGTGTCATAAACGTAATCCAAAAAGTCCTGTATGTATACTTCCATGAGTCGACCGTTCTGTCGAGGCCACAAATACATATTGAGCAAAAAATTACAAGGACAAAAAACTGGGAAAAAGAAACAAAATTGCTGCTGTGCTGTTGTTTGGGTCGTCTGTAATTCTGTTACGATTAGCGTCCGCAGAACATGGACTAAGGAGCAGGACACGGTGATAAAGAGCAGGTTTTCGAGTGAACTATTCCTTAAAACTGGTTAAAGTGTGATGGCAAACAAACATCTTTTTAGAATAATTGATAGAACACAAAGTATTCTGGTATTTGCATGTTTATTGGTTAACACCTTGTTATTTAGACCTAAGGGTGTAGGTCTCTATTTCACAGCTAATAAGCCTTTAATTTGTAGGGCTCATTTAGCAAAAAACAAAAGGTAACTTGCTTAATTTTAAATAAACAGGAGACCATGAAATTTGGGGGGGGGGTTTTGTATGTTTTTCCAATACATTTACTGGGTGGTGTATATATGTGTGTTGTATAAACCATTTGTAAAGTAAAGCAGCAAAATACTGAATCATTTAAGTGTGCACGCACACACACGTGTACAGCTATCTTTGTGAGGACATTTATTGACACAACAGATCTCACAAATCTCTAGAATCTCATTAATAGAATCCCTTACCTAATCATCCCACTTAACTGCCTAATCCTAACCCTTACCCTATCCCTAACCCAATTTAAATACTTACCTTTAATCTTAATTCTTATCCTTAGCGTTTTGCCTAATTGAAATCTGTCATAATCTTAGTAGCAATAATTAGTATTACTAATATATGTCTTATGAGAAAACAACATTTTCAACAATACCATGTATCACCATGTATTGTATATGTCATCATTTTCCTTTATCTGTGCTATCTTTATTAATTTTCATATGTACAGCTGCTTTGCAACATTGTGGAAAACGCTATATAAATAAAATTTAATTTAAAAAACTGTGCAGGGTCAGTTATGTCTATCTATTAGGAACACTAACTAACCCCTTAACCATAAGCCTGGCACCACCCCCATGAAATTACTAAATCATTAATGCCTTACATTCTGCAGTATGTTAGTTGGAGACATGCCATTCTATTTAATGTCATGAATGTTGACGTGTGTGAAAAACACTAACCTTACGCAACAACCTAAAGTTTGATATTTACCCCTTAGAGGCAATACAATTCCTCTTGGGTGGAGTATTGTAGAATGCTAATGTTAAATCATGCAACAGCATGTCTGGCCTGTGCTTGAAAAGTACTATAAGAGCATATGAGCAATGATTAAGAAGCAGAGTAAATACAGCATTCTTTTACCATATCTTCAGTTATCATTAGATATTAAACCGGATAAGACCAAAGACATAAGAACAACTCTAACCCTAAGACATAAGACTTCTTTTTTGTGGCATGCCTCTATTAAATCACTCAACTCTTTTGAAATAGGCGAGCTTCAAGTAGGACAAAACCAAGCCAAAAGCCAAACCGTTTACATATGTCTTTTACATTGATTAAAGACTTTTCCTTAATGTATTGCTTCAAGGTCCTAAAGTGTTGATGAAATCAGTGTCAATAGCTGGTTGACAAACTTAACTTAACTCAAATTTAATGTTTCTAGCTAGATTCATTGTGGAGCTGTATGTTTCTCATATAGTATTAGTCCTCAGAACCTGTGGTGCCACTTAATTAACATTGCCAATGAGGGTATAGTGGATAATTTAAAATATAAGTATCTGATGGCAAGTTTAAATGGCTGTGTTTGTGTATGATAGTGAGTGTGGGTGCAGGGACTGCGGTTGAGGCTGACGCGTGCCGGCCCTGTGGTGTGGAGGCATTGTGCTTACACACCCTCTTTCTTGCGTCAGCTCAGCCTGTCTCTACAAGAGCAAGATATCACCCTATGGCTCAGCTGAAACTTCTTTTCATGCAAATGATTACAGAATAATACTGTATCCCCTCAGGATATCAAAAACCGATAACAGATAACTTCATGGTGGCATTGGATTCTTTTAGGGCACAGACACATGCGAAAAAAAAAAATTCTTGGTTGTGAATAAATTCAGGTCTGTTTCTCACATAAGGCTATCATATGACACCAGAAGACTTGGACTAGAACATGTACTGTAACTTTTAGTTTATTTTAAAATAATTTTAACTAGTTTTTGTCATTTTGAAGCTAGACAAACCCAATCCTCTTTCACTTTAAACATATGAAAAATAATTGCCAGGAAATTCTTAAAGATATTTTGTTCAATAAAATAAAGTCACATGGATTTGGAAGTTTGGAACAACAAAAGGATGAGTAAATAATCACAGAATTTTCACTTCTGATACTTGTACTGGTGTTCAGCATGAAGAGGTGGGGCTGTTAAAATGTTTGATTTGCCATCAAACCTATTTGCTAGGAGCTTTTCTCTAAAATTACTCCCTATGAAAGCACTTTCCAGATTTAAAACCTGTAAGAGAAGAGACATTGCAAAACTGCTACTACTGAACTGAGCTATTTGTTGTGTGCTAATGCCCTCTTCTGTTCATGCATGAATTGCAGTACATTGCTAAGACAAGCACTGTGTGTTACAATGTGGTGCAGAAAATAGATATTTAGTTACATTTAGACTTAGTCAGAATGAAGAGAAATGAAAGTTGGAAGAAAACACAACATCCTGACATATTGCAATCACCAGGGTACATTTTTATTTTGTAATCTGGGCCAACACTGCAACCTAATGGCCACAGAAATAGAAGCAACAGTGCTTTGAATGTTATTTATATCTTTCTTCTGGACTGTTTTTGTAGAAATGCAGCACATCTTTTTAGTTTAGCTTTGTGCCGTTTAAAAAAGTGTTGTTGTTTTTTCATATAAAGTGTAGTGTGTATATACTTCTTACTATATATGTATATGTTTTCTCACTATATACGTATAGTGTGTATTAATTAAGGGGGGCAGGATAATTGTTTTTGCCAATTTATAAAATATTAAGTGAAAAGCTTTATTATCTTACTCTTGTCCTACACCTATTTATTATTTGACAATGAGTGTTCAATAATTGTTAACGTTTTCAATTACACCTCATTTCCACCACAATTAATAATTTCTTAAACTACATGAAAATGAAATGAACATGAAAATAAAAAAATTTAGCCATGTGCATGTTACAGAACATGATGAACATTCAGTGATGTGTCAGCAGAGAGAGCTATTGAGCTTCTTATTCATATATTGTCATCAAAGTTCTAGACCCTACTAGTATTGTAAGAAAACTAGCTAGCTATTAGTTGTGTAAATAAATTTAATTACAAAACATACCCTAAATTTATCAAAATACAAGAACTAAAATTAATGAGTATTTTTAAACGAGTGTAGTTACCATACCCAGGTACCAGGGTTAGTTGTACCACTAATAGAAACACTTTCAGCTGATTTCATTTAAAAGCATAAATATTTTAGAATCAGTTATGGACTAAACAGTCAGTCATACAGATCTGTATATTGGGTCCTTACTGAATTTACTCATTCGGTATATTTAACCTTTTGTATTTTCAGCATCCAATGAAATTGAAGGAATTTTAAAAGGCACTCGTGTGGGCATTTTAATCATTAGCGAGGAGCCATGT
>JAZGTJ010011261.1:0-17138 GCA_036877575.1 Botia almorhae
AGTTTATTACACGTTGTCCAGCCTTATTTCGATTCTCTTTGACCATCTGTGGAAGCTAGACTGAAGCTGGCGTCAAGCAGACCCACACAACCCTCCTTCCCAAAACTCATTTACCCTAATGCTCCTAAATCCAGCATGGATATGCCCGCTGGTCCCTGTGCATATACTGCGACTGGAAGTAAATTCAATAACAGAGGGGGCAGGGCCCTTTCAACTTATCGATTAGCCTTTTCCTCTGATTCCATTATGAATAATTAGTCTACCCACATCTGATTCAATACTCGGTCCCTGGTTCATTCAAAGCGCCGTTTAGTCAGATGTGAACATTATCAAAGGCCGTTTATAGCTGTGATGGGTTTCGGGGTTTGAATGGTACTGCCTCCGGAAAGATTGAATCAAATTATACGTGTTATTTTCATTTACACGTAAGAATTGCACGGCGTACGTGCAATTCAAAGTATAGGAATGGGTTTTCCACTCCGTTTTGCTATCGATTTGTATTTTAAGCCATATTGAATGAAATGACTCAGCCTAAGATGAGGGTTTTGGCATCTCCTGAAATTTCATTAGGGCTGTTTGTGTTTGTGTTTATGATTGTGTGTAATAGTATTAGAGCTCCATATTGGCAGCACTGCTAGGCCCCAATGACTGACTAAGAAAAATGACCCAGGAAATAAAGGAAGCAGAATGCTGACCTTGCTGCTCTCAGTACAGTGGTAGTACACGTGTGATACATTACATCACAACATTACATTACATGCTGCGTGCTTAAGTGTGTGCAGTGGTGCGTGTGTCTTTTATACATTAACTGTTGATTTCCCAGCTAACATTTTTAGGTCGTTGGAAGAACAACACATAAAAAATGTTATTTTGAATTCTCTAGGAATGTTCAAAGCTGTTTAGACAGTTGTTTAGATGTTGTATTAACGTTACGGCTTGGTTATGAAAACATTATTCAAACTTTTAATTCTGTAACCTAAAAAAACACAAAACAACTTAAGAATAATGTTTTTTAAATATATAGTCGAAAAACCTTCTGCTGGCATTACTGCAAAAATGTTTTTGATATCTATTCTGAGAATGTTCCCTGTTAGCTGGGTTAATACCCACAAAGAAGTAACATTTTGTCTATTCATACAAATTTTTACATTTAGGCATTTGGCAGGCGCTTTTATCCAAAGCGACTTACATTGCATTATACTACACATTGATCACTACACACTGAGTATGTCCAATCCCTGGGATCGAACCCATGACCTTGGCGTTGTTAACGCCATGCTCTAACCACTGAGCTACAGGATAACTGACACTAAAGGCTAATGTTGTAATAGATACAAGAAATATTGTCCTAATGTCTTACCAGGCATTAGGTGAAAGTATATTCTCTTACAGTATATTTTTCATGAAAAACATTTACAGCAATAATGCTCTGTGCAAACAAAATGTCAGACTGAAAACACTACATTGCAGAATAAAGAATTACCTCAGAATCGCTGTGCGCCTCATTTTAACCGCCGTGCCGTTCCTTTGTGTAAAATTGTTTCATACTATATTCATGAGTGTGTCAGGCTCCAAGGCACTTTGCTTTCCTCCAAAATGAAAAAAGCAAGTGAGGAATGCCAATGTCATGCCGAATTACTTTGTGATCGAGTCACTTTACCACTGTACACATATAAAAGTCAAACTGCTCAGTCTTGAATGAATTCTGTGACTGTTTCTCTTCAAGCCAGAGAGAGAGGAGTACACCGATGATCCAATCACTCGTTCAAATGTGGATTGACTATTTACACCAACAACGGTGGAATTATCTGAATGCCTTTCATTGAAACAATTCAGTAACTGGAAAATCAAGTCATTTGTATTTGAGCAGCTATTTTCACAATACAATGGTTTCGCACTTTTTTATCTTCCTTTATCAATGAAATCCTACTGGATAAAACCTGTAAATGAAAGGGAAAAGTAACAGACTTAAAATTACAGCAAAATGAGACATCTCTGAACGTGATGCCTATGAGCTCACATTTTGAAAAGGCCAGATATTTAACAGAGATGTAAGGGCCCAATTTGTAAAGGGAGCTGAATGTTATCTTGAACATGAGCCAGAGAGCTCATTACAAAAGCTAATGTAATCTAGTGACATCATTGGGCTCATCAAATTGTCAAAGCAGGTGCTCTCGAAAGCTCTTCTCCCCATTAAAAAAAATGCATTAAAAATAAATGTGTGCAAACTAGAGCAAAACCTCGGGCAATGTTATGATTTAGCAGTTCTATCAAGAGACTTAAAAAGAGGTGAAATACTAATAACAAAACTAATTATGCGTTGTAGAACATCCAATCAAATCACCCGAGTGTCTAATTCGATAACTATAGAAAGAGGAACAAACTTCAAGACTTCAGTCACCTTGACAACATAAAATCTGCATCTCAAGAGGTTTCCATATGTAACGGCTATGGAAACATTCGTCGTACTGCATCATAATTTTTCTTAATAGGACAGATGTAAGTGTGCTACTTTCTGCTAGCTAGTGAGTCTCTCTTTTCATCCGTCAGCCTAAGGATGAATGGGGTCTGGTGCAGACAACCTGTCATGCAAGTTACGCAGATCTGACATACAGTAATGCATGTCACCCTGGTGTCATGAGAGCAAGGGAGAAGTTGGTGAGGGCTTATTATCTTGGGCAATTGGCCGCCGAGAGAGCCAAACAGTGACAGACAGGGAAAAGTCAGAGCTTGTGCATGTGATCATAACTCAAGCACATGAAACCAAACCAAAACAGGATTGATTGTGGCCACACAGCAATTCAAAATTATAGGAGTTACAATAGGGTCCAAAAATCTGACACCACATTGAAAACAGGGATTTAAAATCTTCTATAAACCTGGAAATTCACAGATCAGTTTAGGATTTAAAAAATGTTAAACAAAAACATTTTGGACCATAGTACGAATATGCTTAATTAAAGGTTTTGCACAAACTTGAGTTCATACCAAGTCGAGAGGCTGCTGTCAGAATAACTGAAATAAATAAGCTTATAATAAAATTAGTAATGCAAAAAATAGGATTTGCACTAGTGCCTTGAGCTTGTTCTCCTCAAGGTTATTAAGGCGGCATTCTTTTTAAAGCTGCTTTGAAAAAATGTGTGTTGTAAATTGTGTTGCCACCAAAGTGAAGTGGAGCACTGGACCTATTCCATGATGAGAGATGTCGAATACCTCCACCATGATGCCTTAATACCTTTAAAGTTATATGTCTGCAGGTTGGTTAATGTCACACTGTGAGAACCTCGATACTTAATTAAAACATTAAAGCAAACACTCGATTTGGCCTTCTGACAGAGAACCCGAGAGCAGAGATGAAAGAAAGGCTGATCTGTCAGGCCCAGAGGGGCAAGTTTACTGTCAGAGATACACCTGCTGGCATCAGTGCAGACCTTCAACCTTTACCCAGAAGAAAGAGAGAGAAGGAGTGAGAGAGAGAGAGAGAAAGAAAGAAAAAGAAAAGAAAGAAATTGTCCTAAGAAGGAAACAATTTTAGGAAACAATGCATTCATTTGTTTGTCTGTCTATGAAAACTCTGAGTTATTACATTTGAGACCAAATATTGAGACAAATGATTGGCCAAAATAAAATACAGCCCCTCTGACACTGTTAAACATGACAGTGGGTATCAATTACACATAAAACTGTCTCTGTATTGTTTGTTCCTCATGTAACATAAGTAATCCATCAACTGAAAGCTGTCATGAGATGCTGTTAACTTTAAAATTAAAAGACTCTGACTTGCTGGCAGTTGGGCTGAAACATATTCCAAAGCCCTCGTTTCAAATCTCCTCTGGAATATATAAAATTGGTTACACTTGTTGGAAGCGTTCAACAAATCTCGTGTTTAAAGCAGCTCAACATCAGACATGGATGGAACGTCTAAAATCACATATGAAACCAACAAAGATAACAGAAAGATACAGGGGACAGAAGGAGCTTGTAATTGCACGGATGTATGTAACACAGTAGCCTTGTTTTGGTGCCAAAAAACACTAATTAACCTGGTTTTACATAAACAGATGGCTAAGAACAATTTGCGTCCACTTACTAAAAAATTCTTTACGTCATAATTTCTGATCGTAGGTCAGCCAACTCATGCATATTAAGATGTGTTGGAAACACCACTTTAGTTTCTCTGAATGTCTCTGAGTCACGACTCCTACAGTCTAATCACATAAACATTGGATTTAATGGTGAGTGCATTTACATTGAGTCTTACAAATGAAGGAACAACAGAAAAAATCCATTTTACTTGGTGTATATTGATTGTGTGTGCTGTATGTGATGTAATGTTCCACTCTTCTCAAGTCCCATCTAACAGTTAAACGTAAATTAAGAGTGCATTGTACAGCGGGTGACTCACAGCAACCATTTTGGGCACCATAAAAGCATAACCTTTGCTCTTAGCACAGACTCTTGGCTCTCTCACTATGTCCGCTGTGCTATAAAAACACAATTCTAACAAAAGCCTAATGGCGATGTTTATAAACACATTTGTGCTCCCAAGTCAAGAGTAACTAATGGAACATGGAAGCTTTTCAGATGAGAAGATAAAACTGTCATCTGTAGCCAGTTTCACGCTAGTTTGATGGTGCACTATGGTGCATTAGGTTTTGTTGCTAATCACAGTGCACAGATGGACATTCAATATTTTTCATTCATTGAATGTTAGGAGTTCGCCAGTCAGCTGAATAGACATTACATGTCTCATGAAGCCATCTTAAACCCTCTTTAAAAATCAAACAAAAATGTATTTTGGTCAATGTGCCTAAACTCGCTTCAATAAAAATACCACAGGGTTAGAGTGAAAAAGGTCAAATATTTGCTTTAATTAGTATTTAACTCTGTGGTGTTCCGGCACATAGCATGACCTTTAACTTGATTGGACTATCAGCTGAGCTGGACAGGAAGTTGTTCATATAAGAAAGAACATTTTTGTGTTCTAAGGATGCAGACACTTTTATCCAAAGCCATTTAAAGTACAAAGACACTCTCCCTGGAGTAATCTGGGGTAAAGCACTTTGGATGAGGGCACACTGGCTACAGGCAACACTTGACTATAGGGGCCACGAATACCACATGCTTCAACATAAACTACTAACTACACCACCCCAGCTAGGGAACAATCTCAGAACATTCTCATCAAATTTTCTAAGGATAATCTAAAAACATCTTACGGTAACGCTAGTATAACATTTTGTACATTATATCGTATAATATATAGTAATAGTATTACAACATTTTTAACATTATATATTATATAATAAAAATGTTATTCTGTAACTGTCAGTGGAAATTTTTTAAAACATTACAGAATTCAAAACGTTTGAATAACTTTCTAACTAAGCCATAATGTTAATACAACGTCTAAAAAACATTCCTGCAATTTAAAAATAGCATTTTTAACATTTATGTTGCTTCATAGAAACATTATGGAAACTTACAACCTAAAATTGTTTGCTGGGATGCCACCATCTGATACATCTAAGAGAAAATCAACTGTGAATCCAACACCATCAGTCAGCAAAGAATCTCTTGACCAAACTGCCTGGTCAGCACACAGCACTTTTGGAGAGCCTGAGAGCTCCACAGGTATAGATAGAAAGCAAGTACGTAAGAATGTAAGATCAGTGGTCATCCCTGCCACAGATAGTTTCTCAACACAAGATAAATGGACTGCATGGAGAACGGAGCACACAATGGAGAGTGGGGCCAAAAGACATAACGTAGTGGTAATGCAGCGAGTATGAAACCAGCCAGCGTGGTTTTGAAGGAGCCAGCAGGAGCCCTGCAGGAGGCTAAATACTACTAGCGCTAAACCCTGCTAATGGTTCATTATTTACTCCACACATGTAAGAAGACTGGCAGTAACAGCGAGCTTCACCAAGCAATCGGCCAGGTGCTCCTTAGGAAATAAATATGACGGCAGATTAAAGTGTCTTAAAGCTGAAGTGTGTAATTATATGTGCCACTAGCGGTACTGCTAAATGGAACTGCAAAAGAAAGCGCGTCTTAAACATTCTCCCATCTGTCATTGGTCTCATAAACAGACAGCCCCGCCTCACACTTATGCCATTGGTTGAGCCAATGCTACTGTGCTAGGCTGGTTTAGATGCTCAAGCACAATGTTTTAATACATTATATTAATACATTATATCAATACATTTAATACATAACAGAATTTACACTTATTGGGTAAATCAACCTACAATTTAGTTGCGCATTAAACAGGAATAGGGAAAGTACTTAAACGACGCTTAAAAAATACACACTTTACATTTATGAAGAATAATTAACCACTACAGCAAATGAACACCCAGGTAACAATTGCAGATGTAAGAACGTTTCCCTAACGTTTCCATTAAGTAACAAAAATGTGTAAAATGTTATTTTGAATACCCTTGGAATGTAGACATTGTATTAATATTATTGTTTGGTTATAAGAAAATTCTGTAACGGCTTAGGAATAACATTTTTGATATATTGATATAAAACATTAAAAACATTCTACTAACATAACTGCAACGTCTTGAATTATAAGAGAACTTTTAGAGAATGTTAGCCAACATTCTGAGAACATTCCATGTTAGCTGGGCACACACTAGAAGACACAGCGGAGATAGAACGTTTTCACCTTTATTCAAATCAGCAACAAAAATGTGACATCAGAAGCAGCACCTTAAACCACAAACTTTGCTGTATTCTGCCACTGCATACTTTTATTTAGCCTGCAAATGCACCCTGCAACAGGCCATAACCCTCAACATTAAAATCAATTTGTAATTATAGTCTCACTTGATTTAACTAGCATCTCTATCAGCCTTTATTAGAGTCTTAGTAAGCATGCTTGTACCACTTTAATCAGACATATCAGCAAACTAAAACACTAGTACCAAACAATGGCCATCATCACTAGCACTCCCGGAGGATCCTAGTTTTCATGCCCTGAGAAAATGGGGGATGTCCAGAGACAGAACAGGAGAAAGAGACAAGGCCACATAAATGTGAGGAATTGCAATTAAAAATAGCAGCTGTGGGAACGGAAGTCCCGCCTTTCAATTAAAACAGCCAATCACCTTTTTGTTTAATCCACAAAACCACAAAAATTGGACCAGATTGTACTAAAGAAATGTTTAATACTACCTTTTAATCTGAATTTTTTTTGTATTTATGTTTTTGAGCTAAATAAGCAAAACTGGTGAAGCCGTGGTTATTGGGTTTAATTGGTGATTTGATGTATATTGGTATTAGATAAACAGAGCAAAATGGAGTTCCACTAATACTAAGCCTAGAATTACTACATGTAAAGTACTAGAAAGATAACTTACTAACTGCAGAGAAAACTACTTGCCATAACTACTTGCCTTAAGGAGACTTTGGAGATGTTCAGATTAGCACAGTTCTAAAGTTCAAAATGTGTGAGCCTGCAGCATAATCACATTGCTATAAAAATCACATTGCTGTTGCTATTTCCAAAATAGACCTGTTACATTCAAGTTCAAGTTAAGAAGTGATTCCACAAGAGATGAGTTTGATTTGGGCGAAGTAGCCGTGAACCTCCAGGCTTCTTAGCAGGGGAAATAAATCTCTTGAGGACCTGGAAGTGAGGTCAGAGACGCAGTGACACCCACCAACATGCTGAACCGGATGACCTCAGAGAACAGCAGAAGGGATCGCTCATCTCCATATTCATGAATCATTCATCTTTCAGCACTGCCCTCCACACTCTATCACTCACACACATTTCTCTCTCACTCTCTCTCACACTCACACACACACACACGTTTACTTATCTAAATGGGGACATTCCATAGACAACCACACTGTAACCCTAACAGAAAAAACAAGAACATTTTTAAAAATTTTATTTACTATATTATGTAGCAATTTAATAGCAGGTTTTGCTAATTTTCAGGTACAAATTTGTCTAAAGTGTAAACCCATACACACTTGTATAACCCCCAAAGTCCTAACTTTTGTAACTCATCTAGTTTTGCTTTTAAGTGATTAAAAATACACACAGAGAGAAACCTTGAATCTGACACAAAAGGAGACATTTAAAAAATGATACAGACAGTTGTCAGGATTCAGAACAGCATTGGTCTAACAGGTTGTAAAGCTGGCTAAAAGTCTCCAAAAGTTTTTTAAAAGTTATAAAAAATGTTCTTGCACTAACATTAGTAGAACTTGTAAAACAAAACCGGATTCCCAAACCTGATAACAAGAACAACGATTGCAATTGGACAACTGTTTAGTAGATGTGAGCCAGTAAGTTTGGCACTTTTAGTCAACAAGTTGCATTCAAGGTGACTACTGGATCCGCACCTCCTTACCTCCTTACCTGCTCACTTCTTCGCACTGGTGTGCCCACCAGAAACTTGCGGTCAGCTAATAAACGTCGCCTTGTGGTTCCATCCCAAAGAGGGAAGAAATCACTTACCCGGTCTTTTACTTTCACTCTACTCGGTTGGTGGAATGAACTCCATAACTCCATCAGAATAGCTGAGTCATTAGCTGTTTTTAAGAAATGACTAAAAACTCAACTATTTCGTCTTTACTTCCTTGACTAATTAACTAACACACCACCACTTCTACTTCTTTTATTTATAAAAAAAATCACCTTTGTTGCCTTCTTGTACTGTGTTGAAATACCTGAGAGCTGTCTATAGCGCTTATTCATTGTTGCCTTTTATTGTTGAAATTGCTTCCTTGTCCTCATTTGTAAGTCGCTTTGGATAAAAGGCGTCAGCTAAATGACTAAATGTAAATGTAAACAAGCATCACATTTAGTAAAATATTTGCTGTGGTTCCAAAGACCTAGAAGTGTTAATGATGATAGCCTGATGATAATTGCAACACTGACTCCGAGTGGGATCCATATGCAGCAGTTTAATATGTAGAATAAACAATAGACAGGCAATGGCCAAACTATGGCGAACAGAGCAATGGAGACAAGACAAAATCAGAGTGAATAAACAGGCAAGGGTCGAGGCAGGCAGCAAACAATCAACAAGAGCAAAGTCCGTAGCAAAAACAATGGGCAGGCAGCAAAGTATCAAAAACGTTAAACAGTCCGGTTGACACCGGGTGATCAGGGAAACGCTCTGAAATGTTGCTCATGGCAAACCAAGACATCGGCTTTATAGTGCAGGTAATTGAGACCAGGTAGCAAACAGGAAGCTCATCAGTCCAGGATACAGGGCTGATGGGAAGTGTAGTTCTAGATAGCGGTTCGTATTCTGGGCAAGGGTTCCAGCTGGCGGCCAGCAGGGGGCGGAGCGGGAACCTCCTCCATGACTATAGTGATGAATTATGCACCCAGCACCCCACTGAGATAAATGGATTACAATTAGAGCGCTAAGAAAAATATCTCCAGGGTCTGTATTAAGTGATGGTATAAGTGTGGAAGGATACATGAACTGTCTGGTGCTGCACAGAGGAGCGATCAATAATTCATCAGTTTTGCTGTTTCTGTATCTCAGCATTTAAATGATGCACTAATCTTACATTTATTTGATAACCATTGACAGTGAATATTGGGGTCTATGGTGATTGTGGGCCAGTAAGGCAAAAAGTGGTCTTACCCAGCTAACAGGGAATGTTCTCAGAACATTAGGGAATGTTCTTAGAACGTTGGCTAATGTTTTTCCAAAAGTTCACTCAACGCTATCAAAATATTAATATTATAATTTTGCAGTAAAGTTAGTAGTAGAACAACATTGTATAGCATATATACCAAAAACATTTATTTAAAAGTTTTGTGAAACGTTTTAAAAGTTACAGAATCAAAAACTATTTGAATAACATTGTTAAAGCCAAGCAATAACGTTAATAAATCTTAAGAACAACTAGAACATTCAAAATAACATTTTTAACTCTTTTGTTACTTAATTTAAAAGTTAGGGAAACGTTCTTACAACCTAAAATTGTTAGCTGAGTATATTGTTAGTAAATTTAGTTAGTAAAAACATTAACATCAACTTTTACCATAACATTTACATTACTTGCAACAGCTGCGTATTACTGAAGCACAACCTCTGCACATCCATTTTCACCAGAAGCTAAAGCTTTAACCTGAACGGGGTCAGATCCTTTATCTTATTGGGATGGATGTAAATCCAGCATAACATCCACAGGGGGCATTTAACATTACGGATTACTGATACCACACAAGCCAGACTCAATAATTGGGCTGAACGTGAATCTGGTTACTGATAAAGAGTGGAACGCAGAATCTTGGCCAAGACTTGGAAGTTATCAGCCAAAACAACCTAATAACAGGGAAACATCAGACTGCTTAACCAAGATATCTGAGCAAGCAGGACTAAATGTGTTGCTTCCTTTACACAGCTGCATACCACTGAATGCGTGGCACAACATTTATCCCCACAGAAAAAAACGGCCCAACATTAAGACTTAAACACTTTACATCTAAACCACTGACAACACAAGTTAGCATAAAGATGGCACTCAACGTTGTAAGAACATTTCCATTAAGACATTAAAATGTTATTTGGAATGTTCTAGGAATGTTCAAAATGTTAATTTTTTTTAGACATTGTGTTGACAATATTGCTTGGTTATGAGAATTTTTTATTTTAAGTTTTAATTATTATAAGTTATTATAATTATTATAAGTTATTTAAACTTATTTAATTCGGTAACTTTTTAAAACAATCCACAACTTCAGAATTACATTTTTGATATATATGATATATAATGTTAAAAAAGTTCTACTTATGTGTCTGCAAGAACGTTTCTGATCAATTTCAGAGAAGTTAAAGGGAATGTTAAGCAACGTTGTGAAAACATTCCCTGTTAGCTAAGTGCACGTTACTAACAAAAGCACAAATAGAGCTTGAAACAGCTAATGCATGCCTGAAACAGACATATCAACTTATCAAAAAACCCAAAGATATAAAATCAGCATTTGATCCCTTAATTTGTTTAGCAAGGAATAAAATGTGTGGCATTTTCTATAAAAGCACACTCGCTCTGATGCGCTCTCTACATTACAATACAAAACTGATGTCCTGCACTCCAGAAACCTGTTCTATTCTTGCTCTATATATTTTTGGTGGTTCAAAAGCCGAGCTGAGCACACAATCACTTTCATCATGTCACTTCCCGCTCCTCTTGTGCTATTTTGTAACTGCGGCATTTTCACTTTGCAGTAGATGAAATATCCACACCATTTGAGGCATGAACAGCGAGGCGTCGTACTGATTGTTCTAGGAAAGTTTGGGTAAAGGCCTCAGGGCGGACCTCAGGGCACACCGCAGTCCAATTAAACTGTCTGCATGTGACTTTATGCCTTTGTAGAGTGTATTAAAAGTGAGTCCAAAAGAGTTACAGCTGGGCTTTCTCTCAGAGGGCTCTCGTGGTGTTAATGACTAGAAGCAATACCTGAGAGAGATGAGAAGATATCGTGCTGTGATTGGGCTTTGATAAGACAAAATGGCGGAGGTTCCGGTTTAGGAAAAGAACATTGCTTTGAAATTTTTATGCTCTACAGACAAGAGGAGTGGGAGGGAATGTTTGTGAAGGAGCTTAACAAAACCATAACCTAATGGAAAGAAAAACATGTTCACGCAGACTCTGGCAGTGTGTGGAAGATGAAGTAATGACCTGACATGTCTGTGATCTAAACATAGGGATGCCAGAAGGTAGAAAGACATTATTTTTCAGTTTTTCCCTGCTCAACATATCTTTTAAAGCAAATATAAAGGCACAGCTTCTTTTTTGTTGTACCTGTAGTTACTGTCTCTCTAGCCTCAGCGTCAGTTGGCTGCACAGTTCTCTGACCATATGATGCATATTGCACACAACACTGTTAATTACTTCTCAATGTGGCAAGCTGTGGTTTGATTGGCTGATTTTGCACAGCATCTGGGAGGAAGGTTTTTTTAAGAGTGTGACTAGAATACAATGAGCACTTTTGAAATGCTTGGAAGAAAGAGAGTGAGACAGAGAGAGAGAGAAAGAGAGAGAAAGAAAAGAAAGGAAGAAAAAATGATTGAGAAAACACTAAAATCTAAAGAAGATCATAATTAAAGGCAAAACCCTCGACATTTATTCCTCTTAGTATTTTAAAATGCTAATATTAAGGCTTCTAAAAGGACACTTAACGTCAACAATATGAAGGTGGAGTCAAAGCCTAACATGTCATGAGAATTCCAAACATTACAACACTCAAATAAACAGTCACCCAAACAGAAGAAAAGAGCTACAAACCCCCTGCATACATGTCCAATCAGAGCATTCCCAACACCCCCACCAGCACAGCCTCAACAGCATCCCATGCTATACGGCTGCTAATTTATTACCTCAGCCCTGGTGCTTCCCCTCAACCTCAGGCTATTTTAATTGGTGGTCAGGTGCAGAGATCCCATCTGCATGCTGAGACGTGTCGTGCATTTGACGTGATGTCTGGCTATATCAAACTTGACAAGTTTTGCATTTTTCATGAAACAAATTGATAGTCCGTTCCTAATGTGGAAGCCAAATACATACACTCCTATAAATATATAAAATAAATACACTTACTAATATACACACACACTCAATGTATACAAACACACAAATATAAAACAGACAGATATATAGACAGATCTTTAGACAGATTATTAGGAGATTATTAGGGTAAAATCTAAAAAGCAGAAAGACCTAATCAAAAGTCTTTTTATTGTGGTAGTTGCTATCTAGGAGAAATAGCAGATATTAAAGAGACCTCATTGGTAATTTTCCTTCCTATGAGAAATTAAAGGTCCATGAGTCTCGCAGCGTGCGCTTGTAAACCAAAGTCATTTTCCTGCCGCACAATTTCCTACACTCTTAATAATTGCACAGCTCAGGAAGAGCCTCTCATATTTTGGGATACAATCAGCCAAATATGAGTGAAATGACTACAGTACACTCGATGAATGGAATGTACAGATGGATAGATGTGCGTGATAGACTGCTGAGTCAGTTCTTCTTCCTGTGTTGAAGAGGGAAAATGTCCCCGCAGTCATACGGGGTCAATACTGGATCCATAAATGCCTTGTAGTGCACTTCGCGCACAGCCTGTTCGGGAGAGCAATCGACAAGAACCAATCAGCTCATGCTGCACACAATTCCTTATTCCTGCAGTAATTACTTCACATTGTCTTGTCCGACAGGCTTTGTTAATGAAACATTACATTTTAACAGCGGCGATGATGAATGACCAAGCATGCGGGCCGACTAAAATTCAAATCGTCCAATGGCCCGTTTAAAACTTCTTGACATACCGTTGAAAAGTTTATGACATATTTATGTCGGAACTCACGACGAAAGAAATGCTGCGGACAAATTCTGGCAAGTAACAGCTGTTCATGTCAGCACTAATATATCAGAACAATGGTACAAATGTAGCAGAAAATCCCCCATTAGCAGACCCCCGTGAAATTTGTGTCCGCAGCACTCCGAAAAATCTCAGCGGATTTCTGCTGTCATTCACAGAGTTTCCCCACACTTTGTGTCTTTGTTTAGTAATTATTTTGTCTCATTTGATTATGCGACTATTTGCAACCCAAAGCAACATTCCCATACTATAGTAAAAGTACAGTGCAGTACAGTACTGTACCTGCTGTACCAGTCCTTAAACTAGTGAAGTTCACAAATCACTAGTCCTGGGTCTCGAACCTACAACCTTTAGGTCACTAGCCCAGATCTGTATCTGCAAAGCTGGCCCCATTCCAACCATCAACAAGATAATATATTGTGTAGAGGTGATGATTTATGCCGCTTAGCTCTATGGATGACAGCCCGACCGCCCTGCAGTTCAGCAGACGAGAGCACGAGCTGCAGGAGTATTAGAAAACTGGATGGACAAAACTGTACTACAACTGCTGGTGTGCCCGTGTGACCCCCAGGGTCAAGGGTACCGGCCCTCTGGGATCTTTAATTTTAGAGAAGTCTAACTTCTGCCACCAGTGAGCTAGATTCATCTGATCATCACATCAAACCACAGCACAGACACGGGATCAGAGAGATTTGTCATGCAAAAAAATGGCCTCCTCTTTTCTTTCCTGCACTCACCTCAGAGAATACATTTTTCTCTTTCTCCTGAGGGAAGAGCTACAGTTTTACTGGGTTTGTGTGTTTCTGTGTCAGAGGTTTCTAAGCTACAATGAAAGAGAGGGAGAGAGGGGGGAAAATAGAAGATAAAGTATTCAAACTCTTTTATGTGACCCAATAAATAGAGGGATTATAGTTCTCTCGATTAGACAGAACTTAATCTGCTGCCGCATGTGTACTGTACCATTCATCAGCAGGGATAGAGTAAAACCCTAAGTGCGCGGGGGGGGGGCTGGGGGGGGTTATGTGAGGTTGCAGTCTGGGTCTGACAGCTTGCTGTAGTTAAAGAAAGAATCAGAAAATAAAAGAAAATGATCAGATCAGAAAATGCAAGTGGAGCTTGTGATATATAGCGCAAACATTAACCTAAATGTGTAAGTGTATTCTGGTAATCTTCATATGATTAACATTTTGTTTATTTTTGGTTACTACATAATATCTATAATTACATTTCTATCTGAGTTCTATTCTAGTCGAGTAATATCTTACTAATATTTCCAAATAGTCCTAAAAACTAATTATTTCCTGAAACTTTTGACTGTTAGTGTACATTATTTATTCCACAAGGAAATAGATTTAGCTTCATATTGTTATATTGCATTATATTATATATATCATAGCTTTAAAAAAATAATGTTCCTTTAGCAATTTTGGTTGTATTGTTTTATTATTCAAACTGACTTTGACAAATGACAGATGTAAAGCAAACATCACCAACTCCGAAATCAGAGTAAATGTAATTACGGAAAATTAAATACCACTAAAACCGCGTCTGACTCCTGCTGATGATCTGGATCACAGTCTAAGAAGGTGTGAAGTCTCCAGACATCACCGTCAGAGCAGAAGAGGAATATTACTGAAGCACGTTCATCCAGGTTGGCGGGTAGAAGGAAAGTCAGTGGGGTAATTCAGGGTGCGCGAGTGATGGAGGCCAGCAGCAGAGCTTAAGTACTGAACACAGCTGTTCAGGTGAGGCACGACACAGTGGAGTGATTATGCATCTGCTGGCGATGGCGTGTGATTATCATTTTTTGTCATTCTACTCGCGTGAATGCTGGATTAATGGAGCTGATTGCTTCCGTCTTCCTGTTGCTCACCTCTGCTGGTACATTCTCGCAGCCAGTGGCACAGATTACGCCTGTAAGCCCCCGACTCTCCCCTGAGCACCAGGGGCACCAACCTTTTCTCTCGTGTGGAAACTAATCTCAACAGATAAAATAACCAGACTTGGCTAAATGGGAGGTACAGAACTGTATGCATGTATGTTTGAGAACCCTCCAGTTCTGGCTGAGCTTCCCAGTTAGTTTCCAAAGCTCCTCACAGTTACTGTATGTGTATAGCCCATCAACAACCCAGTTAACAATTTTAGGTCGTAGAAACGTTTCTGTAACTTTCCATTAGGTAACAAAATTGTTAAAAAATGTTATTTAAAAAGTTCTTGGGACTTTCAAAATGTCCTGGTTTTTACACTATATATTAACATTGTTGCTTGGTTATTGGAACGTTTTTTTAAACATTTTTAAGTACTTAAGAATAACTTTGCTAATATATGATATGTAACATAAAAAAACTACTTTTACGAACGTTACTGCAAGCATTTTTTATACGTTTGAAAGAACTTTCAGAGAATGTTCTGAAAACATTTCCTGTTAGCTGAAAATTGATCCATGCTGCTCATGAGAGGCCAAACATCTTTTCAAACGGTCCACAAATACAGCACATACCTGTGGGAGGAGTTGAAGTACTGTGAGTATTGCACAGTTCTCTTAAGCACTGTATCCTCTGGAGGTGTTAAGATGCTGCATGTTTAGATACTGTGCCCACACAGTGTACTACACGCTCATACAAGAAGCACCATTAATATATCTCTTCCTGGCCTTTATCACCATATTTTTTTACAGCAATAACAAAATGAACATACATTGAACATTGTCATTGAAAACATCTCACCTTATTGTTGTTCAAGTTGCCTCATGTTCTGCATCTTTCACACAAATAATAAAATCTGACCATACCAGAGGCTTTACAGAATCCTCTGAAATCAGGTTAAAAGAGACGGACAGATGTTTTGCTGGGGCCTGGATAAATGTCACTGAACCATGTCTGGTTTGTAGGACCGGACTGTAGAGTTAAGACCAGGCTAACATCATATCTTAAGATTCTTAAGATAAGTTGTGTTTGAGTTAATAAACTCAGTCTCTCTGATATCAAAGTATGTGTTCAGTAAGCATGGCTGTTTCTTGTCACACTTATCCTATAAATAATAAAGCATATCTTCATAATCAAATCTCGTTAAAACGGATTAGTGCACAAATGAAGGTCTCATGGTTGTTTATCAAATATTATTAAAGGCAGAATTTCATTTGGCAGCTAATAATTAATATTGTTATGAAGCATGACTGAAAAACCTGCAGCTAATTTCTCTCAAATTAAAAGATTTTTGAGAAAAGCAAAGCCAATAACAACAGCATCCTAATTGTGTGCAATTACACACGGCAGCTAACCACACAAAAATAGTCTGCTGGGCTGTAAAATTCCACTGTGTTTAAACATGCCCCCACCCAGCCGAATCTGGAAAATTATCTATAAATATAACACTGAATCACAAGACATAAGACGTTTATTAGACCCAAACAAGTACTATATTAAAAAGCGATCTATCAAAAATGCATTGCAAAGATGCTCAGTGATATTTCAGTAAATTAGCTAAAGCATTGAAAATAATGCCACTTACTACCCCAGTGGCACTCTTAATAAGCCTCATTAACATAAAATACTCTACCGAACAATATATGGGTTTATTATTTTGGCTGTATGAGAAAGCAACAAAAACGGGCGGAGTAACTCTAGTCCCTGCTACCCATCAAAGCAATTTTTTTGTTAAGCTTATTTAAAAAGTTCTCCCACATTCTCACATATTTTTCAAGTGAATAATTTCTGAGAACGTTTGCCTGGGACCACATATTAAAATACGAGATTCAAAATCTAAATTAAAC
>JAZGTJ010011262.1:0-17137 GCA_036877575.1 Botia almorhae
TGGAGGCCACAAGAATGACGGTGGAGGTAGAGAAACACAAACTGGTCTATGCTTTATGGTGCCTCCTTACTGTATGTCTCATAATGGTGCCTCCTGCAAGCTAAGAAAATTATTACTGTACATATTCATAGTCATGATTTTAAATGCTGGTCTCTTTTCAGGGCTAGTTTACAGTAAATGAGAGAGGGGAATTGAGACACTCTTGAGCGAATGAACAAATCCAAACTCTCTTGTGTGCTAACAAATGACATTAGCACACATGTATGCCTGCTGGGTTATAGTGGCTGTGTGCCTACCATCCAATCCAAGACCTCAAGTCCCATCTGGGGGATAAATGTGCATTCAACAAAATTGGTTTTGGAAAAATAGTGGCTGAATGGCACTGTTCCACCAACCCATCATCGAAAGCAACGTGCCTATTCAAACTGAGTACCCTCAGATGTTTGACCCAAGATTTTTATTAATCTGCAACTTAAAAACAAAGCATGTGCCTGTATGAGTATTAATTGTATGAGTAGGTAAAATGTGTTTGTTTAAAATACATTTTAAATGGCAGAAATAACTCATTCAGATAAATTGGTACTACTACTGTACATAACTACTTTATTCTTTTTTACGTTATCATCTACTTACCCTAACGTCACGCAAAAAAAAATCTTTTCTTGTGGCGCACCAAAGGTGTTACTTTGAATACACGCTAATAACTAGCCATGCATGCTGACAGAAACTATTATGAGTACATACTGTATGTTTCACCTGAGCCACCAAGTGAGCCAGGAGTGTCACTGGTGCCTTAATTACAAAATCAGATGTATGACACACCCGACTTTTAATTTTGTAAAACATTTTAAATCCCAGATTATCAATCTTATTTTGGATATATTGTTGGAAGGTGTCATCTGAATAAAAGAGGATCCTTACCTTCCCAGCCATAACACACACGCTTGAGAACAATCTTTAGTGATCATAATTTCCATTAAGTATTTCAAAGAAATGGTTCTATGAAATATGTTATTAATTAAAAATATGACTGTGCAATACAGTTACCAATAAAGTAGTCCAGCAAGGACTTTGAAAACAAACATCTGGCCAATATTCTACTGAATGACTAGGTGATAAAGAAACTTTCTTCTCAGCAAACAGACATATCCAGCTCAAAGCCTGTGACAATGCAAAATAGATTATTGGTAAATTAGATTTCTTGTTTTCAGGCTCTTAAGCACACTTTATCTACCATGCAGACATGATAATAAAAAGCATCAGTGCATATGCGCTCTCACAGTCACCAACTCTTTGGTTCACTGTGAAATTGGGATTAATGAACCGAGTTCAGCAAAGAGTCAACACAAATGATGTGGGACTACCTACAAACACAGAACCTTTACCTCTGCTCTCCTCTCCATCTTTCTGTTTCTGTCTTCCATCTTCTCTTCCTCTCTTTAAATTCTCTTCTCATCATTGGCCAGCTGGCAGTAAACATGTCTATCTTATATATATGTATGTATTTTTATGTAGTGCTTCCTGGAGAGCTCTACAAAGCAGAACTCCCCTATAAAATATCTTTTATTTTCATCACACTGTTCTTTTATCACCCCCATAATGGTATAATCAATGCAAGGAGAGCTTAATGTTATGTTGATGGTGGCGGTGAGGAATCATTACGAAAGTTCCGCATTGCATACCGGAAATTCCATAAACACTGCATTGAGATGAGATGTCATTTATGTGAAAGAGAAAATGATGAGTGTGTTTGCCTGCATATTTATCAGAACATGCACTAATTCCTCAATCAGAGTGAGCATGTAGAAGGAGGAAATACATTTTTGCCTCAATGCAGGAAGATGGATTTTCCTGCCACCGCAGTCATCAGAAGAAGTCTTGCCTGGTTTGGCACAGCTTGGATGGTGGGGTCTCCTTGGAGCAACTCCAAGCCTTGATGGAACTGTTAATCAAAGTGCCACTAACACAGTCATCCATCTTCAGGCTGGACGGGCTACTGTGGCCTATACTGGGGTCCTTTACAGTGTTTTCCTCTCTGGTGTGAAAGGAGTGTAAGTTTTATTAATGCAATTGCTTGCTGTTATATAAACGTACAACTTTTGTCATTACATTTACATTTATTCATTTAGCAGACGCTTTTATCCAAAGCGACTTACAATCGACGAAAGCATTAAACGTTTTGCCCTAAGAACCAATAAGTTCAGTCTACAAGCTACATTTACAAGTGTATATTGTATTATGTTACTAGAAGAAGGATGAACAAAGAGCAGTTTGTTCAAAAAGAACAAACTTGAAACAAAAAGTTTTAAAGGTAAAGAGAGGTAGAGCATTAGGGATTGGTTAGGTGTCTGCGAAACAGGTGTGTTTTGAGTTGTTTTTTAAAGGTTGTCAGCAGCTCGGGTGGAGGGTGGGAGTTTATTTCACCACAAAGGAGCAGAGTAGGTAAAAGTTTTAGAGCAAGATCTGGTACCGCGTTGTGGGGAACGATTATACGTCGCTCATTAGCTGACCGTAGTTGGCGGAAGGGGACATATGTCTGGAGGAGTGACTTGAGGTAGGGGGGAGAGGTTCCAGTGACTGTCCTAAAGGCAAGTGTCAGAGATTTAAACTGGATGCGGGTGGCTACAGGTAGCCAGTGGAGTAAGGTCAGTAGGGGTGTGACATGGGCTCTTTTTGGTTGATTGTAGACCAGACATGCTGCAGCATTCTGAATCATTTGCAGAGGTTTGGTAGCATTGGCTGGGAGACCAGCCAGAAGGGCATTGCAGTAATCCAGCCTTGATATTACCAGTGCTTGGACTAGGAGCTGTGTTGCATGCTTGGACAGGAAAGGTCTGATTTTCCGGATGTTGTAGAGCACATACCTGCATGACCGAGAGATGGTTGCAAATGTGTGAAGTGAATTTCAGCTTCAGGTTATCAATCACCACCCCGAGGTTTCTAACTGACCAAGTAGGTGTGAGAGTGGATGGACCAAGTTGAACTGTGAAGTTGTATTGAAGAAATGGGTTGGCCGGGATTATCAGACGTTCTGTCTTGCCAATGTTAAGTTGAAGGTGACATTGTTTCATCCAGGCTGAGATGTCTAAAAGGCAAGCAGAGATCCGTGCGGCAATGGTGGGGTCATCCAGCTGAAATGGAGAGTACAGCTGTGTGTCATCTACATAGCAGTGGTATGAGAAGCCATGTGTTTTAATGATTATTGATCATTATTATAGGTAATGATCATTATTATTGCTATTATTCATTATTAATCATGGCTGGATCCAATAACTATGTACAAAAAAGCACAGTGGCAGTACTGTGGTATAGTGATAGTATCAGACGATTAAAACAGGATATCTTTTATAGAATTCCCATGTTTGTGTGCAAAAGTAATGTGTGATGGTACTCTAATGTACATTCAAAAAGTCCATACAACCATGATACCATCTGAATAAAAACATGGTTGCAACATGGTCCTTGTTTGTTTACATTATTCAGTGCAAGGGGCGATGGAAATGGACAAATTGTATATGACTGTATCTGGAATCAGTTTGAAGTACAATAAAAAGGTGATAAAGTGTGCTCTGATGCGTTCATATAGACTGCATGGCCCGTTCAACATACAGTTCAGTGGATAAATGCATTTTGTATGCTAGATTATCCTGCTGCCCCAATGTGTCTCCAGTTCCATTAATTAATAATGGACATTTGAATGCTGTAATGAACGCTGCAATGGTTATTGTCTGTTTAACTGTATCAGTAGTTAACTCTTCATCAGTAAACGGACTGCTGTTTGTGAAATTAAAATGGGTTGCAAAAATACTCTTTTCTTCTCCTTCAAATATCAGCTACCTTAACTGTTTTAAAAACACATTGCGCTCATCAGATCCAGCCGCCTGAGCGCCAGAGTGCTAAACAGCAGCGGAGTGCACGCCTGGGGAGAAAAACACGTCCATGACATCATCCGCCTGGTTGTGATTCCCTTTCCCACCGGGTTCATCTCGTAGATGCAATCACAGGATTCCCACACTAATTTTCCCCGTGCGCAACTCCGGCTCTTCCCGTAACACTCAGGCGCTCACGACCGCGTTGGTTTCACTTGAAGACTGTGGCTTTCGATATCGCCATTGTTGGGTTCAGCAGAGTTATGAGGACGGTTGAGGGATGCTTCCGGTTTAAAAGTGATATCTTTATGAAGGCTGTCGTGAGCAAGAGCTCTTGGCTGTGTCGATGCGATCGAAGCTATTGTTAGACGAGATGAAACGGTGACACACCTGGAATTGTTACAGCATACATCAGATACCGTATTTTTACTGTTCCACATGAGGAGGGAAATCATTTCTTTGTGCTGAATATTAGTTAGAGGAGCCATTCTAGTGTGTGGTATTTCATGGGGATGTGTTCAAGACAAGAGAGGATTCAAAAAGACGTCGACATCGTAATTCAAAGGTGTAAGGCAGAGAAAGACTGCCTGTTTTCTGGTAAGTTTCCATTGCCTCGTGTTGTCTTAAACAGTTTCCATAAATTCACTCACAAAATAAGCGAACAAAGGGGACCCGAGCACATTCACAACTGTCAGCCTATTGATACTATAGCTTTATATTATTATTCTCATAAAACCCCATTATGGTGGAAAGCATGTGTGTAGCTGTCGTTGTTAAGTGTCTGCATTTTTCCTAGAAACAGATGTACTTATAAATTATACAGTTATCAGCTGCAACTAAGGGCCTACCAAAACGTGAGCTACCATATATACTGGTCCTAGAACAAAATAATCTCAATAAAGGCATTATCGTGCTTTTCAGGTGTTGGTTTGGGCGTTTTGTGAATTACTTTTTAATTAGTCCATGCATCAGTATGCTTAAGCATACAAATGAATATGTACTGTTTGTGTACCAATCCTACTCAAACTTACCAGCTATTAATTTATTTCCCGTATGTGCAGTCCGTGGACATCCCCTGGTGATGTTTTCCATGGAGATTATGGTTGTTGAAAGGGACTTTTTGTGGTCCAGTCTATTAATAAAACGCAAGTTTATGTCTTACCGTTATCTTGATTGTCTGTTTCAGACTTTCGTTTCTCCGACTCCACCTTCACATTCACCTATACAAAAGGACCTAAAAGGTAAATTTAATAGAGACGTGTATTATTTTGCTTTAATGGACGTGACTGGTACTATTTACTGACATAGTGACTATGTAAACAACTTTCTGTCAGTCACTATGTTCACTACGACAGTGCAGAATAGACTCATATGCCTGTTGGATGTTTTTGTGTTTTTTTTTTATTGGTTATAAGATGTAAGTACATTTGACAGTGCTAGGTATAGTTACATTAATATGTTTAGTAGATTATGCTGCGCAAAATATGGATGTATTAAAAATGTTTTAGAGTTCACAGATGCTATTTTTTCCACATAATACTTCATCATTAAAAACTCCCAATAACTGCCTCTCTATTATCTCTGCTCACTTCTTTAGTGGTCAGCAGCAGTTCTTATAAGATTCTGTGATGAATGTGTTATTATCACCTTCAGAAGCACAAGCTGTCTCGTAGCTCCACTGCAATTAACAATAGATTGAATCTGCATGTAATTAATTACCTTTTACTCTGACATTGATATATTAGACGTTGAAATGCTTTTAAACACTTTCACAATGATAAAAAGAAAACTATTTTTACAATAAGTTTGTCATCTGCTGTGCTTATATAAAAAGAATAAACAAATAGAAATATTAAGTTACAATCTAGAGCATCTAGACACAATGCAAATGTCACTTTTCTTTTTTAACTGTGTCTAATAAACACTACATTGAACATAATGGTGCCATTGTGTTAAAATGCATTGTAATTACAATTCACAGTAATCATCAAGTTGTGATGATTACTGAGTGAATTCACCTGAAGCTGGGATGATTTTAGGGTTGGTCCCAGATATCTTGATATATATGCATATATATCTTTTTTTGTGTTATAGAATGCCATTTATGCCATTATAGCTTGTCTTTGAGCAGTGACAATATACTTCAAGGCAAGTTGAATGTTTTAAGCTTTTTGTAGATAAGCAGCTGCTGATTTCAAACTTTTAGAGTGTCTTTGGTCCAATCTGTGAAAGCTTGGCGTCATGTGGCAAGCTCTGCCTTACCCAGTCTTGTGTCTCACACACATTATTGTCTGGTGAAAGGTAACATGAGAGGAACACCATTACCCTGTTTTTTGAAAGGGTTGTCTTTCCACTCGATTGACCTATTTACTACAAACAATTCAGTTATGAGAACATATCATGTAGGCCTTTACACCAGGTGAGAAATGGACATCACTTTTCTTTGGCAAAATTGACCAAATTATTTGGCTTTTGCAACCTCACATACCAATGAAGTCAGTCAAGATACCAAACTGATATTTGTGCTTAAGGCCATTTGGATGAGTAAACCATTCAAAGCTACCAGCCTTTGGTACAAAGGAGCACCGTTGTTGTGCTTCTCTTCTTATAGTCACGGATGCTATGATAAATATGCTAATTAAAAATGAGCTGTCCTGGAAAGCACTTCAGGCTCACTAGAGCAGTACCAAGATAAGACAGATAAGAAAGTCCTGGAAAGATTTATGAATGCAAAATGGTGGATTCTGTCTTTGCAATAATTGTTTTTTATTAAGGTTTTTAAATCTTAATTACTGTTGGTATGATTTGTTAATATGATTTGTTAATAATCATTATTAACACTAAAACCTTTTTTATGGCTCATAGTAATTATCTCACAGTCTTTTAGCATGTACATATATACATAGCTATTCAAGAAACTAAATGGCCCTGTATCTAATTCTGATTATTATAAAAAATCTAAAGCACATGTATTCTTTATTGATATTTTACTACATTATCCAGTTTTATTTTTAGTCATTTACATATTTATTTTGTTCCTATTTAGTTATATCGAAATACTGCAGATTTGATCCTGTCTTAATGTGTTTATTAGTTTGTATCAGCAGAGCTTGGTTTATTTGGGTGTTCTAGATTAAAAGGGAGTTCCCTGTCACTCTATGCACTCTATGCAAACTGGTATGCAAATGTTACTGTTGTTCTTAGAGGAGGTGCCTTGCAGTATATGCAGGAAATGAGCTGGCAGGCTCTCTATGAAAAATGATTGCACCTTGCTTTAAGAGGAAGTAGCACATTTCCTGTTTGTAGAGTTGCAACCCGCAGCATCAGTATCTTTAACTGTTTACTTGGGGATACATAATTACTTGTAGTAATTTAGATGAAGGACCTACTTTTTGCCTTTTGTCATTTTGCCTTTTGTATGCTTGTCTGTTTGTTGGAAGTATTGGGAAGTAACCCTAATATTAGATATACCTGATGTTTGATATAATAAACGTTGCAAAGTTAAACTTTTCATTCACATGAAGATCACTTTTCTTATGTTACCAAATTAGGTGGAGGATATTTCAAGCTGTAAAAAGAATAGACGAGCCCATAATCCCAAAGATGTCATGAATTTTCATGATTAATCTATCATGACCGAGATCAACACAAATTATGTTTGAGTTTCATCGTCTTGGTTTACCTGAATTACAATAACTACCATGTGTGTTAAACTGTGACAAGCTCTAATTCAAACAAATATTGTAAAGTAAATACATTTAGGTTATTTGGCACATTATATAAAAAACTACTGTATTAATTCATGGAATAGATAGGTGGAATAGGCATATTTTGCGTTGGAGGTGTTGCATGTTTAAGAAAGTGAAAGCATCAAAAGCGGAACTAATTTGGTATGTTTACGCTGCTGTGGGCCTTTCTGACAGTTTTACCAATTAAATGTTACATAAACCACAGCATCTGTCAGAGTACTATAGACAGTTTCAAATTAAGCCAGTAGTATAACTATACCAAGCTATAGAATCAGATATAGCAGTCACAGTGCAATGAGTTGAAATGCATTATTTGCTTAAAAAAATAAACTCACATTAGAGGGGTAGTTTGCCATTTTAATCTGTTTCCACCTGATCTACCCTTGAAAGTTATTTTTGTTGATGTAACAAAGTATTCATTCAAATTTAAATAATTTTTTGTCTTTTTTTTATATTCATGTGATTTTGATATTACCACATGAATAGGTATTAGTGAAGTTTTCTAACATTGTGCACAGTATGTTGCTTTGTTTCTGTCTTGGAGTACAAGTTTCCGGTGTACCCTTTCAAGCATCAATCAGCTGAAAACAAGAAATACCGGACGCTAGCTGTAATTACATTGTCCTTACAGGGATGGGTCACCCAATACTGAAAATTCTGTCATCATTTATTCATCATTATGTTGTTGCAAGCCTGTATGACTTTCTTATGTGGAGCACAAAAGGAGATATTTAGCAAACTGTCCATCCCATTTTTTCCTGCAATTAAAGGAAGAAAGATCATTTGGAAAGTTATATTGGCTTTGAACGACACAAAGGTGTAAATAGTGACATTTTAGATTTCAGTGAAAGGAAATCTGTTAAAGGATAGTTCACTGAATAGTTGCAGTTTATTTTCTGTAATCTGTAAATTTTACAATAGAGATGATGACACTTATATTTTAAAAGAGCATTAAGCAATGACCAGACTTCTGTGACTGTCTAATGTGAGAGCCACACTGACAGGCTTTGTTTACTCATGGAGACAGAGAAATGTTCCACCTGTGGGTCCTGTGGGTGTGAGCCGTGAGGTGCATGGCTCAAATGCACTCCCTGCACTCGCTTACAAAGCATTTAAAGTCGTAGTTTAAATGTGTACCACTGTAGCTCAGTGGTTAGAGCATGGTGTTAACAACCCAAGGTCATGGGTTTGAGCTCAGGGATTGCACATATAACAATGTATAGTATACTGCACTGTAAGTCGCTTTGGATAAAAGCGTCTGCCAAATGCATAAATGTAAATGTAATGTCGTTAGTTGTTTGAAATATCAAATGATTTTTTATGCACTGTAAACTGATCTTTTCTGAACTGAACTTTCTTGTGCTATGGACACTGCCATTTTTATCTCTATGGTGACCTGAATGTGGTTGTGACTTGTGAATGTGGTAAAACTAAATGATCGATTATTTGATCACCAGAATAATCATTTGTTGCAGCCCTAGGTTTGTTCATGTTCTTAAGTTAAACACATACACCAACTTAACATATTTTGAACAGTCACTAGGTGCATTTACATGGAGCATTGCATTATGACTGTAATTAATTTAATAGTCTAGTGCAAATGAAAATGCTTCTTGTAAACACCTAAACGGGAAAATGCCTGTGGGATTTCTATAAAGCATTGCAACAAACCGTCAACCTTACCTAAGTTTTAGGCATTTCGTGATACCTAAACATACAATAGAGAAGTGGTTGCTATAGTTACAGAGTCTCCCACAGTAAACAGAACATAACAGACCACTGACTCACTTGAGCCATATTATCACTTTTGAGAAGACAGGATTTTCTTAAAAATTTTCATAATTAAAACAACACTACATGAATGTAATGTGCATAAAAAGACCTCCATTCTGAAAGGATTTAAAATGCAGCAAATAGAACATATGCTAATGCATGTCACAAGTTATTGTAAACACCAGATTGTATTAGATAACATCTCATGTAAACAGCCAACCGGAATCTTTTAATTGGAATAATTTTAAACAGAATTACAAAAAGTGTGTATTTAAATGTGGTTACTGTCACATAGCAGATGTTTGGAACATGTTCACATAACCAAAAGAGCCACATCATGCAAAACCTTTTTCTCACATCGTGAAAAAGTTTTTTTTAGACATATTCAGGTGTCGTCGTGCGTGCTTTTTCTAAGTAACACTATCCCGTGTTAAACCTCAGGAGAACTTTCACTTCCACTAAATGAATTTCTGTATGTGTAGTCATCACAAAATTACTTTTAGACTAGTATCACTTTCCATATCAGTAGTTGTCAGTCTGTATACACTGCATACATTTTCTGGTTATAATGCAGGGCTCAATAATAAGGATTGCTTATGCTGATCTTATCTTACCTGTAGTTTTTATCTTGTAGATTTTATCGTACCTGTAGTTTTTTTTATCTTACCTGTAGTCATTTTTACCTGGCCAGTCAACATCATTGGCCCTACCACGTGATAAATAGTGGCATTATTTGTACGTTGCAAAAAGTATATTTATTTCCTTACAAAAAGGTGTTTATGTATCTGTGTGTTGCCTATAAATGCATATACACTTCACACTCTTATAGCATACACTCTTGTATGCCATAGGGTATGACATGTTACTCATTTGTTTATTATTTTCCACCCATTCTAACTGATGCTCCCAGATGATGATCACAGTTTGTTTGTGTGTTTTCAGTGTATTCTCATTTCTGTTAGCCAGTTACATAACAAAAGTGTGGTCACATATTTTTCACCACAATTTACAACAACAATGTAGGATCAATCAGTACATTTCAGCATTCCAAATGTGCCATATGCCAGAAGAATGTTGTGGTAATTTATATGAGTTTGCCAGTTTCTGGCTAATCACAATACAGCTTTATAGCAAGCCACTTAATCACCACATGAAATCAAGTTGTTAACAGGAGACGGTGTCCTGTTGTCAACACTCTCTTTTGAAACCTAATTTACTTGATTGCATGAAATGGAGACCACACTTTCCTTAATTACCTCTTACTTAAGTGTTTAAACTAGCTGTGTTCAGGACATGTGGATACCGCCCTTCAGGATCCTCTTCTGTAAAGCATATAAAGAAAATTGTCACATTTAGCTGCATATTCTATCTTCTTAAATCTGCCAGGCCGTGTAACTTTAAGAAAAAAAATATTTTAATTAGGTCATATTTTTTTATAGGTTTCCTGCTGTTTATAGCTGCCCTTGTTTGGTTTTCCTGCACTTAACCAAAACATTCTAATTATTTGATTTCATTTAGTAATAAGCCATTGTATAACAATGTGGAATGTAAACATTTATTTATTTATGAATGTATGAATAATGAAAAGGTTGAGTCACACTTTATTGATTTAGTTATTTGCAGCTGAGTCAGCTACAGTAAATGAAATGGATGATTTCATTATACTGAAACTGAAATAGGCGCAAATGTTTAAAGTAATTGTATTTTTAAAAAGTCTGGATTTTTGACGTTTGGATCCATGACTTATGTTGATGTTTTTTTTTTCAGGGTCTCCTACTCCGTTCACGTCTCTGATGATTATCCAGGTATTGCACAAATGGATGGATGGATGGATATAGACGGATGGATGGATAAATAGTTCATATACCCTCAAACTCTCACCCCTACTACCAACTTCATTAATCAGAAAGATAGAGCAGTTTTAAATCTGTTACAATAAGGAGCCATTGTCATTTGTTCAGAATGTCTTTCGATGATGGTGAAGTATAGCTGGACTGGTAGCACAGATGATGTAGGGTGTGTCATACAAGTGACAGAGGATACAACTGATCCAAAGCTGATAGTAATAGAACTGGACAGCATTGCTCAGTGTGAAAAATGTGCTGTAGAACATTGTTCTGTTGCCTGTATTCTCTCATTTAATTACAGCATCACAATACTTTATGTGTGAAACAGTGTTTATGGCCTCTTAAGAGGCATAAAATCATGCAACACAACACTGAAACCCAGTGAGTTTAACCATCAGATAGCTTTTAAATAGTTCCTAAGTGGACTCATAACTCAGATTATATTTGCTTATTAAGATTCCTTAATAATTGATAAACATCATTTATTATAAGTATTTATCCTCCATAACACACACACACACACACTAAAACGTGCAACTACAGTTTCTTAGTGAGTTTTGTTGTTATTCTTTGCCATTGCTTATTATGTAAATCTGAGATTGATATTTTAAGGTTTGATCTAGCACACAAGAGTTTTTTCTCCTAGCACACATGATTTTGATTTACAGCACAGTGGCAGACAGTCGGCTTTGCATAAAAATGAGGCTTTGCTTGACACAGAATGCCTGTGTTAACTTGAATGTAGTGCATTGCCCACAAACCATAGAATTAGCACTTATCTCGGTTTGCTCTCAAGTACTTGTGTTAATAATGTATGCATACGCTGTTTTAATGATTTATGTTATCACTGTCAGTAGAGGCTTAATTACATTATTAAGTCTTATGTAAGTTGCTGTTAATTTACAGAACCTGCTTATCATTGTCATCACAGATAACACATATGTGTCTAACTCTGAAAATGATGATGATGTACTAGTCACCAGGGATCCAATACCCGTGATTTTCCACAGAATTGCAACAGGTAAGGACCAGTGAACCAGTGGAATAATCTAAAGTTTTGAAAGCCATGCCTAAATATAATGAATACCAGCAAATTTCCAGATTTAGAGTGTACTTCACAGAAATATTTCGATGATTTTCACCTCTGGTTCTAACAATGACGTTAAGACGGTGTTTACATGATACCTAAAGATATATGGCGAAAGAATCGTGTTATTTTCTTGGTGCATTCAAAACAAACATGTACAAGTATTATACACATACAGGTATTTTGTCAAAAAACAATGATAATACTTTTTAGTACTTTTTGTTCAGAATAGTCATCTAAATGTCTTGTTATTGCAATTGTGTGTATTCTTTACACTCTGTTTTGGATCTTAACAGAGAACAGGCTGGCTGGATATCTTGGAAAATAATCATAGTGGATTTCTTTCACTCTTATTTTAGGATAGACCAAGCCATATGTGCTATAACAAAGTGGCAAAACACCAGTAGTCTTGATTATTTTCCTCCAGCAGTTAGTTAGATGCTTATTAGATACTTATCACACCTCATATTTTTCCAGTCCACACATTTACTAAAAAGTGTTGACATTTCCCAGCGCAATTTATTATAACTAATGAGCCAGTGTACATAGTTGCTGATCCATCTTGTATTTGCACACCTTGTCAGTTTTAAATGTTTTCTCACTCAGACCTCTGCATAAACAGTGCCTCATTTTTACTCTGAGGTGTTGCGAAACACAAGCACATCATGGACCAGACGTGAATGGTTCTATTAGCACTTAATATGTCTGTGTGTAATAGTTTTTTTTAAATAGCTTTTTGTAGTGAATCTAAGCAGTTGTACTTTTGTCAATTCTTGTTTGTGTGTTGGAATTAGCAAGGTGTAAATTGTTAGTGGAATTAGAAATAACAACCAGTCTTGTAAGAAGACTAATTTAGTCAATTGTGTTGCTTTGACCACATACGTCATAAGATCTACCCTCTGTTTTTCTGCAGAGCAGCTGTTAGATGGATTGTTGTATATGGATAAGGTAGCAGAGCTGTCAAAAGAATTATGCCAGATATGATCTTTATCATTAAAACTGAAGCATCTTTTATGTTTCCCTTGAAATTCACCTGATGTTTATATTATGTTATACTAATACATCTTTGATTTTACTTTTTCTTTAGAAATACGCATAAATAACGATGTCACCAGCTGTCTGTCTATAAAATCAAAGCTTCAAACCGACAGAAACCCAGTAAGATCCCAGTTTGTTATCATTATTATTATTATGACAAATGTTATTTACAATTGTCAGGTACGGCAATGAAAGGCTTAATATTAATAATAATATTAGTTATGACTAATGCTTTCATGTGCTTTTGAAACCTCTCTAGTGTCATTATGCTATAGAGGAGGATTCAGAGGGTGACAATGACTCTGAGGAGTTCTACTATGTTGGGCAGGTAAATTCATACAAATAAATATATTTTATACATGTTAAATTACCAATCAAGTAACCTGCATTCACATGCTCCTGTATCAGTGGTACAGTGGAAGCTTGTAGGAGTCTTAGAAAGATATTAAAAACGATGCCTGCTTTTATAGAAGTTTGCTACTAGCTACTTCACACAAATTAATGTTTTTGTATCGTGTTTTTTTGCGGTCCGCATTATTTCAAAGCAGTTTAACAAAGAACAGTGTCTTACAAACCATATCATACCATAAAAAACATACATTATTATACTATTATACACTTGTTTCCAGAACAGTGTGCTGCGGTCATGTGTTGATTTTTATTTATAGTTGTTTTTGGAACTATAGTTGTTTTTTTTATACTTGCAGAAATACGCCATTCATAACTACTTTGCAGTTAGTTAAACTTACTTTGTCAATGGTCAGGTCAATGTTCATCATAATTGTGTTAAATATGGGCATTTTAAATTGTGAAAATGCACTAAAGATATCAACAAATTAGGTCTTGAAAGAAAAAAACTTGTTTCTAAATCAGTAATTTATCTTCTGAGGTACATCATATATACAGTATATTAAAGATATTAAAGAGAGACAATATGTATAAAGTATGAATATATGCGTAAATGTGACAGATGCGCTATAAAGTGGTGATAATATAGTCTTATTTAATCCTTTTTATGAAAAGTGTTGCTGTATTATGAGTGACCGGTCGTCGCTTCAGCGCAGTGCACTTTATTGATTTTAACTGCAACTGATCGTTTGTCTTAACTCGCTTAAAGTACAGAAAACTTTAAAACTATCTGCAGCTTTATGTAGTGATTTACATTTACAAGAACGCGCTTCTTTACACACGCGCGCAGAGACAGAGTGCTAAATTACTTACTGTATTAATGTTACAGTTTAGTTTGTTTTAGATATGCTTTAGATATTTACCTAACCTTAGACAGCATTAATAAAAGGTTTTACATTTAATGTTATACATTTACATCAAAACATGTAATTTTTCACATACTGTCTGTTTGTTCACATGCATCATATGCACTAGATCTGAGTAAATTGTTGTACTCATGGTTCTGTTGGGAAATGTGCCTGCTTCCAGAATCCTGCATTTATGCATGTTAATCCAGCTCAGTGGTGCATTAGAAAAAGTCCAAATTAAGTCATAAAATACAAATTGTATGAAGGTGCTGGTATGGCAAATTAACTTTTATAAGGTAGAAAAGTAGTTTTATTAAGATTGTTCTTAGAGTAGAGCAGAGTACTGATATATAAAATGCATTTAACTGCATATGACAGCAGATTTTATTCTGTTCGTCCATTGATAAAGGAGGGGCCTACAAAGAAGCTTTGTGATTGATTGATGCTATAGAGAGACTGTTATTAGACTCTTAAATACACCAAATGAGTTAAAACAAACCAACAATGTGCCAACAAGACCATTTTCATATTTTGTATAGAATTATTATTTAGAATATTATTGTTTATATCGCTATATTACAGCAAATTGAAATATCTATACAATTTTTTACGTTCTAAATTTATTATGATAAGGATTTTATAAGACATTTCCTTTCATTTTTACAATGCGTTGTTAGTCCAGTTCTCAAGTCTCCATCAAATGTCCATGTGTTTCTTGAATGCTCCTGCCCATAGCCTGGTGCTCTGCGTGTCACTCTTTGACCTGTGTGTTTGTGTGGACAGGTAAATTATGATGGAGAGCTTCACAAACATCCCCAGCTGGAGGCCGATTTGGCAGCCGTGAGGGACTTATATGGCCATCATGCAGTATCTCTCAGGTACCTGACTCTTGTCTCACTTTCCCTTTAAATCGATATAAGAACATTACACTTGATGGAACCTTTCTTTGCTGAGTAATATAGCAGGCACTTTTCTGAAATAGGGTGAAAAAATGGGACCTGTTCAAAACTCCTAAAATATAGTATAAAAAAGATTTTTTTTTGACAAAGTGAGAAGACATTGATTGGAAACTACAATAGAAGACCAAATTAAATATTATATGAGCTGATTTGTTAATTAAAAAATATTTTTACTGTGAACTGAATATAAATTTAATAGCCAATACAAAAATTATTTTAATTGTTGGATACAGTTGGATACAGGTAAGTGTGGGACTGGCCAAAATCACATTTTCAACATTTCCTGGACTTCATGCTAGGTTAATTTTATGTTATGTAATAGATTATCTCATTTTTCTAATAGTGCTAACACCCAAAAAACATTTTTATGCCTCTAGTGCCAAAACATTTGATCACATTCTATAATGTATAATGTATTCTATAGTGTTCTATAGAACATCTATAGTTTTAAGTATACAGTAATAAACCATACATATACATAACACACACAACAGAAAGACATTGATATAATGAGGCGAAAGCTTTGTTCTCATTATTGGGACCTTGTACAAGACTCCTAATCCTCAAGTAGCTTCAGGAAGATTGTGCTGTAGCTAGTGTGTGATAATTCACTTCAATAAAAAAGTAACATGATGTAAACATTTTCTTTTGGACATTTCCATCTGAGCAATGCATCATGGGAAATGACACTCCCAGCAATTGTTCTTTAGTGTTCTGACACAGTTAACCCACTCAAGGAGGTTCTGTGTCCGAGCCAGGTCCCTATAACCCTCAGAAGTCAATTTCTCCAACCTGTCATTTGAAGTAATGTTCAGTGATCATCTGAAAGACTGCGTGAGTCTGAGTCATTACAGCTTGATTATCGTGCTGCAATCAGTCTCTGCAATCAGTGTTTGAACAGTGATTTTCTTAGTGATATGTTACCGTGTTTAAACTGGTGCTTTTAAGAATGCTGAGAATTTTTGGTCTCTAAAAAACGGAAACGTAGTTGGCAAAAATGTCCAGATTGTCCCGATTGAGAGTATGATTAGTAACTCAACAAGAAAGTGATTCACCTCGCAAAATCTGTCCAACTGAATGTTGTTTAGTATGGCAGGAGCTATTTAAAGCACAACTCTTGAAAGTTTATCTTGTCAGGCAGCTTTTGATAACAGCAGACAGTCAAACGAGGGAACAGCTTTAAAGATTCTATTTACAGTAGCATACATTCTGTGTTTGATATTCTGTCTCATGTGAACTTTGTGATACTTTAGCATTGAGTCACAAACAGAAAGCTTTGTTGAGTATATGCTTTGTGTTCTGCTAATTTGTTCCAGTCTCTGGATGACTAGCTTGAGCAGGTTCTCTAAGGCCTTTTGAATAATTCCGGGACATTTCCCACTAAACACTTGATTTGTTGGGTTTAGCCAATTCATGCAACTAGAATTAAATCGAATTGCGAAACCGTTTCTTAGGTCAATGTGCAAATTATTTGGTAGGTACTGCACTGCGTCTTAAAGGTTCCCTGAACTGATTTTTACCCTTGTAAATGCGTGAATTGAATGCATGTTTATATGTTT
>JAZGTJ010011263.1:2291-17137 GCA_036877575.1 Botia almorhae
TGTTCACTACTGTGTGTGTGCGCACTTGGATGGGTTAAATGCAGAGCACAATTTCCGAGTATGGGTCACCATACTTGGCCTCACGTCACGTCCTTTCCTTTACTTTAATAAAGACTTGAACTACCTTTGATAGCTGTTTTACATAAACATCAAATCCGTTCTACGAAAGTTTGTTGTAGAAGTTAAAATTTTATGTGTTTTTATGTGTTTGACCATTTAATAAAGGCGTGAGAGTCATTTGACTTTGGACCATCTGGAGTTGGAGGCAGAAGGCGGACATGCAGAATTTTTGCCTTGGGCTCTCTTGTGTTCTTTGTATGAAATATGAATTTGAAAACATAAAAAATGAATGAAAGATTCCTGGTTGGCCCATATGACAGTTAGAGGAACTGTCTCCCTGCTCATGCTTTAGCCGTTTGACATTTATGGGCCAGTGTGTGGTGTGATTTATATTATAAGTGAATGCTGACTCATGTCAGTCAACAGTCACAGTTCCAAAATGCTTTCACAGTGAAATTTGAATCCCTTCTGAAGCAACCGTAAAAATCTCACTTCTTTATTGAAAGGTCGTAAACATTGTTTTTTTGGTCTCGTACACATCAAGTAAACAAAATAGAAAAAGTGGGGCTATATCAATGTGCAATATACATCTACAGAAAGATTCGAGCACCGCAAGCAGATGAATTGAAGAGTAACTGTCAAATTCACAAATGTTTCTACATTTAATGAATACAATTTGCCTTAAGCATATGCATATAGAACAGATTTAAATCAATACAGAGATTTCTGCTGCAGTACTGTACCTGTGATGCCAAGTGATACAGTATGTTTTTAAGTTCACAAATTTAAATGTGTGTATTCACAAATGTGTGTATTCATTATAAAAGGTATTGAAATAAGGGTGCCAAAAACGAATTCTCCCAAGTCTGACTGCAGTGCTTTGAGAACAGCGCTCTCTTGTAGCTTCACTCTTAACATGCTGTGAAGCAATTGGTTTTTTGTTATGTGAAACACATTTTGTATCCCAAAAGATTTAAAATCATCTAGTTAAGGAGCAGTAGCAGGTTTTGCTGGAGGGCAATAAGGAATGAGTAGCAAATGAGATTGCAGTCGGTGTGCAAATTATACAATGACTTCTGAGGGGGTCAAATGTGTTTTGAAGAAATCCTGTAATTTTTACAGCGTAATCAGTTGGGGTACATTGAACACAATGTAAATTGTTGTTCTGCACCCAAATTTAACCCAAACAAAATTTAGTAAAACACATTTTAAAACATTTTAAATAAGTTGTAAATTCATAATAAAGCGATAAGTCATGAAGAGTCATGTTTTGTTACTGCGTGATACTGAATTTGAATGAAAAGAAAAGCGTCTGCCCAGTGTACTGTTGCTATGGTTACTTCCTCATCACATACTGCCTGACTAACTGTTTTATAACTTTTGTATTTACTGAAACTGTTTCAATTTTATGTAAGGAATAATGTACAGCCAGATGGTTGTTATGGCAGAATAAGCCCTGACAGGGTGAGCAGGACCCTGACATGAGATGGAAGGGTCTTGTATTACTGTGATAACAACTGATAACAATTCTGGATGTGCATTATCCCACTTATTACAAGGCTACTTACCAGTTGAGTAAATTATTGGACACAGAATGTTAATTTAAAAATATTTTATTAGCTCATTTGTGACAAATACAAACCTTTCATAACAAATACAAACTATTTCCTATCAGTTTTAAGCCAAAACATTAAAACAGGACAAACATGCAGTTTGGTTTAATCATTTTTAATAATTTCATGTATGTTAGTAATTAGATAATATTTATATTTAATTTATTTGTAAGTAAATGACTTGTAAGGTCAAGATGACTCGCTACCTGGATGACCCTGTGTTATTAGTTTTAAGCAGTTATCTGGGAATAACATACCTTGGATTTTTGCAACTGGCCAATCAGAGTCATGTATTCCAGAGTGCAATGTAATGCAACCTCTTAGGAAGGTCCGAAACCCCCTTCTCATAAATTCACAACCTCAGATTGGAACCTCAGTTTTTTAATGAGACTTAACTGTAGCCTTTGTGTTAGCAGTCCAACTCCTAACGAAATATAATTTTTTTCCAGAACTGTCCTCGCTCATACATCATCGCAATTATCATGCCTCACATAATAATCGGTCTAGTCTTCTATGCCTTTATGCTTTCAAACAAATCCAGCAATTTGTTTTTCGTACATCCTTTGACCCTGCATGGTTCTCCCTGCTAGTTTGGCATATTCCTCCAAAATCAAGTTCAGGACCTTGCTGGGAGCTGGCATCTGGCCTGCGCTGAATCAGACCTGTAATCATTTCAATTGTGTTCATGAAATGGTTGTCTTTATGCTTGTTCCCGTGTTGCAAATGCCCGAAACACAACCTGTTTCCTGATTTCATCTTCAAGCCCAGAAAATTAGATTTTAGTTTTATTCTAGATCATACTTTGCAAAGACCAAAGAAAGTCAAAGGGTAAAAGAGACAGAATCTATAACCTAAATGTAACATGAGAAGTTTTTGTTTGACATTTGGTGCTGTTTTGTCTTCAGATTACAGTGACGGAGTCCGTGCTCTTCTTGCTGCAGTATGTCTCTGAAGATCTAGACAACAGAGAGAAGATCATTGTGATGGGGGACTGTTGTTACCTCAACCCTCTGGTCCGAAGGACATTCCGCTATCTCGGTATGTTTTCCCAGGCTGGATCAAACTAATTAAGAAAGAGTCTTTCCTTTGTTTCTTTTTCTTTTGGGTTTGTATTTGCAGCAGAAGAAAGGTAAAGCAACATCTTAGTTCTAGCTGCATATACTCGCAAGTTTGTGTGTGTGTGTGTGTGTGTGTGTCTTGGTGCATTTCAAAGCTTGCTCTTTATTTATTTATAATATTTCTCCTGCTGAGAGTGAGTTGAAGGAGAGGAGTTATAGGGTGTTCTTTGGCCTAAGATCAAACTAAACCAAAAAAACCAAACTAAACAGATGTTAGTCCCCAAGGCTGTAACTTTAGTACATTTTGAAAGGGACATGCCCCCTTTTAATGCTTATTTATAATTATAGATCAACCAATATGGGTTTCCAGAGGCCAATTGTTAAGTTGTGTAATTTTTCCTATGTTAAGAAATCGTCTACTTTACAGGCTAAGGATGTACATATGTCTATGATAACTATGATACGTTTATTTCCTTGAAAAATGTAAACACTGGCTCTGCAGTTGAAACTGTGTGTTTGTTTGATTGGCTCGTTTGAATGACATGGCAACATTGGCTATATACATTGGCACAATGGCATGGCTTTAGGGAGGAATATCCTGTTTGTTTAACCAATGGCAGATGAGAAGAGTGTTCAAGGAACTTACAATTAAACTTCTAAAGAGTATCTTATATTGTATAAAAAAATGGAAAAAGTAATGCATTTTTGGGTAGAGGCAACTCTGAATATTGTATGCAAGCACAGCCTTGATGGACTGAGCATGAACCCTTTACAGATTCAGCTTGGACCTGTGCCTCTCACAAAACACTGTTGTTTTACAGACACATTTACTGTTAGGAGACGTTACATAGACTCTGCATTAATCTATCACAGTAAATTAACAGTGACGTAACGCGGCCCTTCTTTTTCCCAATCTGAATGCAATTGTGTGGTAATTGCAGAGTTTGCAGTGAGCGCGCTCTTTTCCAGTGGTGAGTACAACAACATGCACTCAGTGCTGTGCCACAGTCCTCTTGAGCATAATGAATTGCATTGTAATGTGGGAACTGACAGGGAAGCTGTGTGAACACAATGACAGCAAAAGCCCACATTGTAAACTAGTTTCAGTCTGATGCTTCACCGCTCTCTGCTCATAGAGAACATTCAATGTGACAAAGCTGCCCACGCTTACATTACAATTCGTGTTCCTTCTTGCCCAAAATTCTGGTTATAATAAAGATTCACCCAGAGCTAAAAGGGCTGCTGATTTCTTTAGAGTTTTTGATGCAATTACATTTTGACATTACTGGGCCAATAGTAATAACATGTTTTAGGATTTGTTTCCTTTTTAATGAGCAGGCATTACAGGCAAAAAGTGTAGTCGTCTTTAAACTGAATGCCATTGCAGTATTTAACAAATTATTAAACATGGAAACTTTGTATTGCTTTTAAAGATAAATAACATGAATTTTTAAACATGAATATTTCAAGTAAAAGAAGTTTGTTCAAATTTAAATTATAAAAACAGACATGCTAGAGCACTTGTGTGAAAATAAGATGACATTTACGCCAACTAGGTTTAAAGTAAATAAGTAAATATGATTAAGAAGACTAAAGATATACAGTGCCTTGCAAAAGTATTCATACCCCTTGAACTTTTTCACATTTTGTCACATTACAACCACAAACTTAAATGTATTTTATTGAGATTTTATGTGATAGACCAACACAAAGTAAAGTAGCACATAATTATAAATTGGAACAAAATGATACATTTTAAGCAAATAAAAATCTGCATTTGTGTTCAGCCCCCTGTACTCTGATACCCCTAAATAAAATCCAGTGCAATCAATTGCCTTCAGAAGTAATTAGTTAATAGAGTCCACCTGTGTGTAATTTAGTATGTAATTTTAAATACACCTGTTCTGTGAAGGCCTCAGTGTTTTGTTATAGAACACTACTGAATAAACAGCATCATGAGGACCAAGGAACCTACCAGACAGGTCAGGGATAAAGCTGTGGAGAAGTTTAAACTGACAGACCGAGCAAGGAGAGCACTGTTCAGAGAAGCAGCCAAGAGGCCCATGGTCACTCTGGAAGAGCTGCAGAAATTCACAGCTCAGGTGGGAGAATCCATCCACAGGACAACTATAAGTCATGTACTCCACAAATCTGGCCTTTATGGAAGAGTGGCGAGCAGAGAGCCATTGTTGAAAGAAAGACATAAGAAGTCCCGTTTGCAGTTTGCTAGAAGCCATGTAGGGAACACAGCAAACATGTGGAAGAAGGTGCTCTGGTCAGATGAGACCAAAGTTGAACTTTTTGGCCTAAATGCAAAGCATTATGTGTGGCACAAAGTAACACCGCTCATCACCCTAAAAACACCATCAGCAGGGACAGGGAAACTGGTCAGAGTTGATGGGAAGATGGATGGAGCTAAATACAGGGCAATCCTGGAAGAAAACCTGTTGGAGGCTGCAAAAGACTTGAGACTGGGAAGGATATTGACCTTCCAACAAGCAATGACCCTAAACATACAGCCAGAGCTACAATGGAATGGTTTGGATCAAAGAATATTCATGTGTTAGAATGGCCCAGTCAAAGTCCAGACCTAAATCCCATTGAGCATCTGTGGCAATTGCTGTTCACAGACGCTCTCCATCCAATCTGGCTGAGCTTGAGCTATTTTGCAAAAAAGAATGGGCAAAAATTTCAGTCTGTAGATGTGCAAAGCTGGTAGAGACATACCCCAAAAGACTTGCAGCTGTAATTGCAGCTAAAGGTGGCTCTACAAACGCAGGGGTGCTGAATACAAATGCACACAAGACTTTTCAGATTTTTATGCGCTTAGGATTTTGAAAACCATGTATTATTTCCGTTCCACTTCACAATTGTGTGCTACTTTGTGTTGGTCTATTACATAAAATCTCAATAAAAAACATTTAAGTTTGTGGTCGTAATGTGACAAAATGGGGAAAAGTTCAAGGGGTATGAATACTTTTGCAAAACGCTGTATCAGACAAGAAGTCTAGCATTGCTTTTTTTTGTCTACATTCATACAGCATTAACCATAATATTCTGCTTCCAGGGGCCACTGTATATATCATACACCTTAAACACATCTTAAGTCCTGTTAATATTTTTGTGTTCCTACAGGTGTGTACGCATTTGGCCTGTTTGCAACAGATATCTTTGTCAATGCTGGGCAGGTGGTAACAGGAAACTTGTCTCCCTACTTTCTGACGGTGTGCAAACCCAACTACACCGCACTGGGGTGCCAGCAGGTGGTACGCTTCATCAGCCAACAGGAAGCATGCACGGGCAATGAGGATGATATCTTACGCGCACGCAAGTCCTTTCCGTCCAAAGAGGCAGCCATCAGTGTCTATGCCGCTCTTTATGTTGCTGTAAGTTAAGATGAATAAATACACTACAGAGATGTCAAGCGCAGTCTGGATTTTAATAATCTGTGACAGGCAGTAAAACACTAAAAGTTTCAGGAGTTTCTGTCTTAACCAGTCACACCACAAACCAGACAGAAGGCAAGACAAATTATTCTGTCAATTGCTTGGTTTCTATTTCTGTGCCGAGTAACCCAGTGTTCTGTGAAATCTTATTGGTTCAAAATCCCAGAACTGTAAAAATTGTGCATTAAACATGAAATATTTTCTGATTGTCGTGACTGTGCTATTGTACATTGTGCAGCTCTTTTACTCCAATGTGGAAAGACAAATTGCTTGTTGCATCACACCTGGTTAGAGCACAGGTGTTAGACAGACAGGTTAATATTAAGAGTACAGCTTTAGAGTTGCTGAACTGTGCTATATGTGCCTGGACAGAGGTGGTGCAGTGTAGCTTCAATCCCTGGAGGGGGTGGAGAGTTATTGTTAGCTTAATATACATTAACACATGACAGCCCTCATTGACACATTAGCGACGCCCTGGGAGTTGCTGAACACTGAAGAACTTTATGTAGAAGTCAACAAAAAACAGCCTCTGGTAAAGTCTGCTGAGTAGACTGCAATGCCTGATGGCATTAAATTGGGTCCATTTGAATATTTTATTCACACTGACATGCAAATATGTTGTAGAATTCTTGTCATATTTTAAGCTAGATGTTAGTGTAGAATATGACAGAATGGATTATTTGCACAAAGCAAAGAATTTTTTGTATGAGAGTTCTGCATGAGAACATGTGGATTTTACACCAGTTTTGGGCAATGCTTTTCATCCATACTGCTTTATCGATCCAGTTTTGAATGGGGTGTCATAACATGTTTTTAGCAAATATGGTACCACTACAAAAATAAGCATGAAAAAGTCACTTTCTGTTTTTTTCTTGGAGTGCAAAAAAAACCCTACAACATCCATCCATCAATCCACATTTTTATTTCTTCATCTTACAAGGTCTTTAAGTCTACAGAAGCTCTTGCAATACAAACAACAAATGTAACATTTTGTACATTGTAGAAACATGCCTTGTTTTCAAAGCAAGACAGAGCACAAAACGATGATTAAGGTACCTATTTTACCTAGTAACATTAAGGCCTTAATCATTCCAGTCAATTTAATTACTTTAGATGATTAAAGCCATTAAACCATTAAATAGTCTATATTCTGATAGGGTGGGTTTTGACGCAAACAGCCTGAGGGCATGTGGTAGGAAGCCCAAATTAGCCTTGTAGGGGATTAATTTGATGACTCCTATGACAATAAACAAATTAATAACTTCCCAATGGTCGGAATAACTTTTATCTGTCATATTTAAATGGAACTGGAGGACAATCAATAGCTCAAGCATGCCTAAGGGCTACGATTACCTAATTACCTTTGATGAATCCTTTTTATATTTGCCCGTGATGAATCCTTAAAGGAACAGTTCAGCCAAAAAGTAAAAATTTGACAATGCATGTTATCCTCAAGTAACAGATCTATTCAAATGACAAATATTTCATGGGTATTCAACACATATGCACCTGCATGTCATTGACATTAGACTCATTTAGATGTTTGCATGCACGGATCATTTTTGGGATATTAACTTGGATATTAATATCCATTTTTGGATATTAAATTGCCGTCATGTTTATTATTGGGAAAGTCAGTGTTTTGAAATGAATTGAAGTATACTTTATTGTTCTCAAAATAAAATTTGTCTTGGGCATGTGGGGATATACACATACACACAACAAGATCCCTTTCCTTCAAATCATCTAAATAAAGAAGTGTAGCATATATTAAAGTGAAACATTTTACAACAAAAACATCATTAACAAAGATACAACTCAATAAAAAATACATAAAACAATAAAAAGATTCAGTTAAAAAAATATGTAAGAAAATGTAAGCCTCCCAAAAAATATTTCCTTTCCGTCTTAGTTTTTTACTATTTTAATTAAAGCTGGTAACAGAAAGCTATCTTAATATTTCTTAAAACAATTGCACACTGGCATCCTGTTTCAGCTACTATAGGTTAACTCATACTCTATATAATGTGTTCTATAATGGCATAACACGTTCTTTACCTCAGCTAACACACATGTACTGAGATGAACATACAAACATGTGTAGAGAATAAATGAAGTATAAAAAGCGTTTACACAGGTTAAGATGAAGATGTATGACAGAGTGCTCTGTGCTTCCCCAGATGTACATCACTTGTTCAGTGAAGGCCAAAGGGACACGGCTGGCCAAACCAGTGCTCTCTCTGGGGCTCATGTGTCTGGCCTTCCTAACAGGGATTAATCGTGTGGTGGAGTACCGCAACCACTGGTCTGATGTCATCGCTGGCTTTATCATTGGAGGAGCTATTGCTGTTTTTATGGTAAGGTGACGACTGAGAACACACACTGTATACATATATAGACAATACAATACATATATTTACAATACAAACTGAGTTTATTGTTGTGTATTTTATATAACGTATGATTGCACTTAACACTGCAATGATGTATTCAGGTTTTGTACAAATATGTGGAGCCCATGCCACTTAATGTATGTATGCTGTAACAAAACTAAAGGATAACACACTGTACCAGATACAACACAGTTCATTATTCCATGTTAATTGCAAACAATTATAATGCTGAAATTTGAATGCTGATAAAATTATTTGTCAGTTAAATTTTTGCAAAAATTTTTTATATAAATAAAAATGCATAGATTCCTGTTAGCTAGCACACATTCCTGTGTTGTTAGTTTTTAACAAAAAGTCTCAGGTATTCAGAAGGTTTTGCTTTACTTTTTACTTCCAAGAGGTATTCTGATTATATAAAACACATACTTGTAATGCATTATCCCCAAGCCTGTAAAATCTTAACTAAACTAAGGGGAACCTCCATGTAAATGTGAAAAATAAGTCTGGCCACAGGATATACCACTAATGTATAAGGCTTCAACACAACAGTTATATAAAAGTTTCACTTCATGCTTTCTTGCTAAACATTATGTCAGTTTGGAGAAGACATGGATGTTTTCGTCATTGTGTTGCTATACTCATCAGGCAGAGATATGCACTGACCTATATCTGCAGCTATGACGAGTTGAGGGAGGGGTTGAAGGGATGAAGGTGAATATGGCCACAAAACTCATCAGATTAAATTATACAGCCTCCTAAAGCAGCTGTTTTCATTCTGTGAACTCACAGCACTGCATATTGTGTATGCATTTGAATCAGGCGTGTTAAATAAGCGAGACATGCCCCACATCTTATTTTCCACCTTCATAGTATGCAAAAATTAGTATGCGAAATGAGTAGTATGTCTGAAATCTTAGTATTAAAAACAAGAAATACCCAGATGATCTACTGCTTTCACTGAGATTTTTAAAAATGTGAAGATGCTTTTCTATCCCACGGGCATCTATTTTGAAATCTAAATTTGTCCTTGTGGTAAACTGTATTTTTTAACAATTCCTAAGGGATTATTTTTGTGGTTGTTGTTAGTAGGTCAACAAACATGTTGATCACATGACAATGCAAACATGCAGGATGTAGTCCAGAATGGACCTACTTCACCCAAACATACTATATAAATATGGTTATATAGTTTTAATGGTCATGAAGTAAGTACTTCATCTGATGCAGTATGTAGGTTACAGTACATGATTTTAAACAGGGATGTACTCCGGAACCACTGTCCTAACACATTACATCACCAGCAAGTAGGCCATATGCAAACAAACAAAAATGTGTTGTGGTCATGTTACCTCATTAGTGGTACATTTTGAACTAGTGTTCTAGATAGTGCTTAGTTTGGGGAAAGGTTTAGGGCAGCATACAGAGCACATAAATTCAGCAGAGGATGTCAGGGCTGTAGGATGTCCTTTTGAAAATCCTCTTGTGCGCTTTGCTGGAGCCTAGCAGAGTTTTGCCCATAATGTCTCATTGAAAATACTCATTTTGGTGTGATAATGGAACAATCTCCTTCAGGTCATGGACTCACATGCTTTCTCTATCCTGAAAGAACACAGAGGCTTTTACTGCGGGCATCAAGTCATGCGCACAACTTTGCCCTTTCGAGACTTACATAAATAATCATTTACAGCCCGAGAAATGCCATGCATTTCTATTTGTGGTACAAAAAGCGTTTCAGAGTTGTAAAACTGACTTCTGTTTTCCCTGCGGTGGCTCTTGTTTTAGGTGGTGTTTGTGGTGAAAAATTTCAACGGAAAACCCTTACTAGATGAGATACCACCAGAGGAGAGCGTGTCTAGTGATGCCATGATCACTCAGCCCAGGATGGAAGACACCATGGAGAAATACATGGCCTCTCAGGTATTTAACATTAGCCATCATGCACAAAAGAATTATTCATATCATATGGCTTTAGAAGATGTGTAATGTAATGCATGAGTCACACGGACTGTTTTTATGACGCTGGATTACTTTTGGTCACCATCTGCTTTCATCGTATGGAAGAGAGCAGCACGAATATTGTCCATCATTTCATTTTTCGTGTGTTCTATGGAAGAAAGGAAGTTATAAGGAAAAGACATGAGTAAATGGTGACAGAATTCTCATTTGTAGGTGAACTGTCCCTTTAAGCTGTGTGTGTGTGTGTGTTGGTGAAAAGGCTTTACAATTGTGAGCACAAAATGCCAAAGATCTTAGACATGCCCAGATCTGGAACAAAATGAAATCATGAGGAATAAAAGGAACACAGTGTTTTTATGTTTCGTCTCATTTTACTTCAGTTATTTTTTGAAAAAGACTCTTGATGGCAGCCATCACATTGAACAGCCTTTGGACACTAGATATATTATATTCTGAAGAATGTTAAACATCTTTTCCTGGTAAATCCCATTATTTCTGTTCAGTATGTGCATTCGACTGTGTTGCCTCAGGCCATTTTTCTATCCGTGTCACAAGAGATCAGAGTTATTCAGTAAGCTTATCTTCCAGTTTCACCAAAAATAGACAGATACAATTTGTATTACTTTTAAATCCTGTTTCTGATCTCAAACTGTAGATAGGTATACCTGAAATAGGGGAAACAAATGTTGTGTTTAATGTGTTTTAATTTATGCCTTTAATTAAATGTTTATGGGAAAATGCTGGAAAACGAAATTGCTGGAAATTGTCTTTAATTAGAAAAGCTTGCTGTTAAATACATTGGCAATGTTTTGTATTATGTAATACAATATGTATTATAAATACTGTAGGACGTGACGTGAGGCCAAGTATGGTGACCCATACTCGAAAATTGTGCTCTGCATTTAACCCATCCAAGTGCGCACACACACAGTAGTTAACACACACACACCGTGAACACACACCCGGAGCAGTGGGCAGCCATTGAGTGGGGTCATAAGTCTGAGACCACTAGTGAACGTGCTTCCATTTATGAGCATAACAATTTAAAGAAAATAAGTAACATGGTTTTCTTATTATTTATTGCGTCCTCATTTTGCTTTATGAACAGTCACAGCATGCAATTGAGTTGGCTTTGACTTTACTGTTCTGTGCAAAACCTGATGATTCATGTTATTCTGTCATGATTTGAGATTGTTCCAAAGAACATCTTGTGTGCTTCATGGAAGCAAGGAGACTTTCTACTAAATCATCAAACTATGCATGTGTCAGAGGATTTTAAATCCTATATTTGCAATTTGGTCTTTTCAACCATTGGACCCCACTGTATAGTATACAATTCTCATCTCTCATTATCAACATCAGCATTCACCAAAGATGAGTCACCTCAAACACCTAATTATAAAGGGGCTGTTTTTACCTAGTAACCCAAGGATTATTTTAGCATCTATCAACATTGTTCAGCGGGGCTGCCATACAGGTAGTAAGTCCCCTTGAGATCATGCACCTACAGTCTGGTTTCAGATATTGTGACCTTTGATTCCCAGGATTTATTTTAGATTCAAATACAGTGAGCTCAGGGGATTCCGCAAGCCAGTTCATCAAGGTTATGTGTATGCCCAAGCCATAAACACCTGCAATGATAAACAGATGCAACAAGACATAAACACCTGCAATGATAAACACCTGCAACAAGACATAAACACCTGCAATAATAAACACCTGCAACAAGACATAAACACCTGCAATAATAAACACCTGCAACAAGACATAAACCTGCAACAAGACATAAACACCTGCGATAATAAACACCTGCAACAAAATCTTCTTTTTTGATTTCAAAATCTTTAGCTTTTATACTGACACAAGAGCATCAGTGAGGTCATGCACCGACGTTAAGTGATAAATCTGGTTTCAATTTATCTTAAAATGTGTAAGGGTGTTTACATCAGAGCTTTGTGTAGGCTACAGCTCAAAGTTTTTCCACAGCAGATTCAGCAAACCATGAATCTCACTGTGTGAACAGTGACATTGTCATGCTGGAACAGAACAGTGCCCTCCCAGAGGGAGTATGTTGAGATCGCATGGCTGAATGTTTTATTTCTGTGCACCTCTTAATAATGCAGATATCTGAAAAGCTTAAAAAAAATGTATGTGTCAAACAGTCCAAGCCGTTAATTTATTATATACTTATACCATTACTTATGGCCATTTAGTGTATTTGATTATGCTTAATTGTGTGCATTATCAATAGATAATAAATTGTGCATTTTGTCTGATTTTTCAGAATCCCATCACCTATGCGGAGATCACATGACAGTTGACAAATGGTTGTGGATAATGTTGCTACTTTTTGATGTGACGTCTTACTTTGAGTCCAACATTGATATGTGCTATTTTTACACTTCTATTTTTATTGTGTGGAAAATTTGTTGAGATTTTGTTGTCCTCCTTTGTTACTCCTTTTTTTCAAATAGTACACTAGGGTTGCATCCCTATTTTATACGAATATGTCACTGTTTTTTTGTGGTTGAATATGCAGAGTATGGAGTAAATATAGAATTTAAACATGTTGTCTATTGAAATCTTGTTTATATGTCATGATGACATCACCTGGGGGCCATATTGTTATGGCCTCTGAAAGCATTTTTTGTTTGACATATTTTTTTATATAATTGATGTTCATAATAGAATATGTTTATAATTCTTGTTAAAATATGCCCAATAAGGGAGTTATTCATATCAGAACAGCAAGTAATTAATCAGAATTAATCATTACCACCCAAGTCATGGGAGTTTTTTAAGCATGCCACTTATCAGTAACAAGACAGATTGTGTGGTAATTTGACAGACAGCAGTCACTACAGCTAAAATTTTGAAGGCATCTCACGAAATAACTTGCCAACCACTATTTTCTGTTCTGTGTTGACAAATTTTACTGTTAAAAAAGTAAATTTGGGCAAAGCACATTACTATGTACTTTTTTACATGGCTATTAGGCTGTAGTTATATCTCATACCAAGGCATTGGGGGAGGGACATTCTCATTTAAAATCTGTATAGTGCAACATGAGTCATCAATATATTAGGGTTCTAAACATAAGCTAAAAACCTCAAAACTCTAATTGTGATTTTATTGGGTCTTCAAGGTGGGCTGATGTGGGCATGATGTAATAAGAAGGAAGTCATGACTGATCCTTGGGCAAGTCTGATGGTTTTAATTGTGACTGGAAATTGATCGCAAGGCACAAAGCTCAAAAGATTAGATGCTCAAACTATTACCCAAAGAGTCTGTGTTGAGTCCAGCTCAGTTGTGTATGAAGTGTAGCATTGTGTGTTTTTAGGTTGCCATGTATATGTCTGTGCTCGTTTGTAAGTCTGCCCTTGATGTCGCCTCTGTGAGATTGAGTCTCTTGCGCATTAGAGAAGGTCGTTTTGTGTTTTTTTTCCTCTCTTTTCAAATAATCATCACTCAGTGCTGGAACAATACTTGTACCTGTCTAACAGAGAGAGAGAGACAGAGTTGGTAACAGATGTAATGGACCTTCATTGTATGAAAACAAATAAATGTGCCATGTCTTTTATGTCTGTCGGTTTATATAGATGTATAGCAATATTTGCATTCAGACATGTTTGCATTGCATTGTATGTTTGTTTATTGTGTTATAGACCTTGTGGCATCAAAGGTCTGCAGTGTTTGGTTGAATTTAGATCCTGCAGTTATTTTATATCATGTGTTTGATCTTCCACAGGAGATTTGATTTGAAGTTTATGGTTGAATTTATTAAACCCTGAGTCTCCTAATGGTCCAAATCATTTATTTTACTCAGGTAGTATTATTGTACATCCTGAAGCCCATATACACTGTTGGAATCCTCAATAAATGCTTTTATATTAGAACCCTCTGTGTATATAAGTATGTGTGCAGTGTAGCCATGACAGATGTTTATCTGGAGACGCTGTTCTAATAACTGCACATTGATTTTAATTCAGGGTTACGTCTAGTGACAGTTCTGTCATTATTCCCAACAGGGTAAGAAAAATACATATGAAAGATTGCGTTCTAGTGATAAAAGCATTGATGTAACTCAATGTCAGATTTTAGTTTATTTTTTAAGTCATTTGTCTTTTTGACATTTTGGACAAAGAAGTTTTTAAAAATGTTTTGAAATGCGTACATGGTTTCCTTCTCATTTAATTTATAACAGGATTTGGATGTATGAAACAAAAAATGTGAAAGGAATTTTGATTGTGTGTTTGTTGAACACTGTATTTAAACAGTATTGTGTTGATGGTCCACAGTGACCATAAAGACTGTGCTGAA